>CAUJNA010003643.1:82206-139706 GCA_963377175.1 Effrenium voratum | reverse complement strand
TAGATAGGAGTGTGTCATCCACTTCTTTTTGAAAAACAGCTCTTCAAGCATGGGCACAAGTCAAGCTCTCCTTTGTCAGACGGCGCAAGAAGCCCCTTTTCTTTTGCATCATGTGCCTCTCCTACTACTCCTGCTCCATCTTCAGCCTCTCCTGCATCAGCAGGACGTAACTTCCAATGAATGCGTGGACCCGGGGGAAAAAACAAAAAAACACATCGGCGATTGCCCGAACACTGACTTGTGGGGGTGCCTTCTTTCGAGGTTGCCGTTTTCGAGGGTTGCCCGACAACCCGTGAACATGGGTGATTGATGGCGATTGCCAACGAAAACTGAATTGGGGAAATTGCCTTTTTCGAGTGGGGGATAACTGAATTAGGGATAACTGAATTAGGGAATTGGGGGGTTGCCCAATTTGGAGTGTGACTCCAAATTTGGTCCAGCTACCATACCTTTTGGGCCTCCAATGTCACGGCTCCGAAGAGGCTTCGTGCCCGGCTAGGTCCCCCAGCCTAATGCCGCCTGTTTAGCCGTTTCTTCTTTGGTTCGGGGGGTAAAACCCTACCAATAATAGACTACAGAAAAAAAGAAAGAAACGGGTATCCTTATTCCTTATTCTAACCTCTCGAATCTGGAGGACCTAGTTGGGTTTGAACATGTGAGCTTGCCTTGGTGATATTCTGAGGGGACACATGCGCGTTCGATTGGCCAAGTTGGTCAGCTGTTGGGTACCTAGGTTACAACCCACAAATCCAGTCCCTGTTCAGTTGGATTCCGGATTCCGGTTACAACCGACTTGTAAGACTTAACGTTGTTATTATGGGGTTGTACCCGAATTGGCCAACCACAGACACTAACTTGGCGGAATACCCAAGCAAGAACCCTCTAAAGGGATCAGCTGAAGAAACACGGAATCCTATTTTGGTGTTCAAGCTACTTAGAAAATAGGTTATAATGATGGTGATAAGGGGACTGACCCCAGCTACCAACCAGTCAGAAATTCAGCCCCCCCGTTCGGCGGGATATAACAACCCCACTTGGGAACATCCCTTCGGGCGTGGCTCACTGAGGTGGGCGATGGAGACGACTTCCAGCTGAACAACGGCAACATCGTTCAGCAGGTTCGGCGCGGTTGGTTGCTATGGTGATCGATGCTGGCCATTTGATGGGTGTCTGTTTTGGGGAGCCAAAAGGACCCATTTTTGCTGTCCCCTAGAAAAAGACACGCCCATTTCAGTCCTTGGGATGTACAAGAGAAGAGGTGAAAGGAATGGTTGCCATGCGGGCTATCGATGGTTGCCATTGAGGTGGTTCGGTTGCTGTAGTTTCAACCTTGTAGTACGATAGCAAGGCCTACGCAAGCCTTCGGAACCTCCCACCAATTAACATGAAGCCTGACAGAGTGGTCCTGGAAGATAGTTTCCTGGCAGGTTGCATGCTGGTGGAAGGGTATTTGTTTGAGGGTATTTAGTGAGTGAAGGGATGTGTATCTCCGTTCTTTCTCTATCAACCACAGAAAGAGCCAGCAAGTGAGCGAGGGAAGGCCATCAATACATGGCTGTGGGTCAAACATGGGTACCCAACATGGAACCCTGGTAAACAGAAACATGGACTGACACCAGCGGTCCCCTGGTAGTCTAATTTGGACCCACAGCCACATATCTCAGAATTCTTGGTCACCCTCTCATCCATCTCTTGCCTGGCTTGGGATCTAGAAATAACTGCTAGAGTCAGAGAAGGAAGGGATGGATTCCAAAGTCACCATTCGCTTCTCTCGTCAACCCTGTGCATCTCTCACCTTCTCCCCCCATTCGTTTGTTGATGGAGCCATAAAACAATTGATTAAGACATAAGAGAAGGAACAGAGACAGACAGCGCATTCATTGGGGTGCTTTTCGTTTCCGGTGCTAGCATAATTCTGCTTTAGGAGCCTAGAGAGCTGAGTATTTTCACCAGTAGCCAAATGTTGTGACTATCCGCTAGACACGCCCAGTGGTTGATTTCCCCGATGTTGGACCCCGAAGTTTCTGCGTTGGGATTGTCAAATATAAAGCCTCGGGTCCGGCTATTCCCTGAGGCTCGCTGCAAGGTTTGTGCCCTTTGCTTCGGCTGCTCCAACATGGCGGTGTCTATTTTGGGTTTCCCTTTGAACCAACCCCAAGAGGACAACAACGAACACATACACCCAACAAAGGCAGAAGGAGCCTTTGCGTGGGGTCTTCAACCCAAGAGGATGTAACAAAGGCAAAGAACTGGGGTGAGTCCCCTTTCTAACGGTTGTACCTAAAAACAAAAAAAAACACCACCCACGTGGCATTCCATTTTCCGGACAGAAAATCAATGGGTCAAACGAGGGCTGCTAAAGTGGCGTCCTGTGAAGCCCAAGAGAAAACCAACGGAAGAAGCGCATTTTGTTGGGGCACCCTTCTATTGAAAAATTCCCAACTGGTGTTTGGGCCCACAATTCAAGAGGCAGAACTTTGGTCGAAATACTGGTTGTTCAGCTTACCTTGCAGAGGGTAGATGGGAAACCTCCCCGTTTCACTCCAAACCCCTGTGCTCCAAAACACCAATCAGAGGAAAGCTGAATCAAGAGGGAAGTAACACTTTGGTCAAACCGGTTGGGCAGCACAGAAATGCTCCCTTTATCTTTGGTCGGTAAGCGAAAACAAAACCAAATGCAGGGTCCGAATTGCTTTTTTGGGGCGCCCCCCAAGCATCGGTTTCCCTTTTCATTTCCCTTTACTCAAAAAAGATGAACCAGCATTGTTGAAAGGCACCCAGGAAGCTGGTCATGGTTGCTGTTTTGGCTAAACCCCAAAAAGGCTCGGGGTTCATAGACGTTCGGGGTCTCTAGGGATCGTCGATTCCCTCAGGTTAGCGGTTTTGGCTTTACCCCAAGAAGGCTGGGGGTTCATACGTTTGGGGTCCCGGGTCTCCATGGAATGTCGTCGGTTCCGCTCCTTGCCAGGAGCTGGACTTGGATGTGAAGGTCTACAGGAAGGCTCTGCACAGCACCGTCCTGCTGGTCACCGTGGCGGCGCGCGGACTCGATTCTTTCGCTTTCGCTCCGGCTGCGAGCGGACAGGGATGGTACCCGGGGGTGGCAGTTGGTACTACAGGATTCCGAAGTTTTTTGTTTTTTTTCTCCGAGTTGGCTTCAATAATATTCACTGGCCGCTCAGTTATGCAGCAAAAGCGACATGCCAAGGTTTCATGGCTCGGGGATTTCTGTAGATTCTCCCCAGTCACACCTCCGATTTGGATCTACTTGGGAGTTTGGGGACCCGGTCCTTTTAGGTGGCCTGAGGATGCAGGGCGTGTCGGCTCTAAATATTTGGGTATCACGGTATCAGCCGGGTTCTCCTTTTCGGGGGCCGATCCCAACACCATTGTTTCTTTTAGGGTAAAGGAATCATGCTGTTTGCTGCGTAGCCATTTTTGTTTGGGGCCAAGTTGTGAAGCGAAGGTCAACACGGTACCCTCAACACGCGGAAACTCCGGAGGTCTTCTCCTAGGCTCACTTTCAGATGTTCCTGCCATTGCGCCGAATAATAGCATCTGTGTTGTTTTTCTGGTGTCCAAAAGCGACACCAATCGAATCAGTTTGCGTTTAAAAGAAACAACCTGGACCCTCAAACTACCCGTACACCTTTTGTTTGGGTTGCAAGTGCCTTGCTTGCACTACCACATTTGGAATTGCTTTAAGAGAACACTTCAGGACCTTTTTTGGGGCGGTCCCTTTATATATGTAGACACCAGCAATCAATCTGGTTTGTTCAAAATAAACCTTGGGGTGTGGCTGAAATTTACTGGAAAACCATCAGGACGCCGACCATTTTAGGGGATTCCTGTTGTGAAGCATTTCAGATTACTCCCCTGCACATTATCATGGAACCCAACAAAGGGGTCCCCCAAGAGGATGTGTCTTGATAGAATGTGTTTTTTTTTCCCCGTGTCAATCTGCCGGATTTGTAATCCTTATGCCGGATGGATTACTTGCATTTGCTTAAGAGCCATGTTTCAGGCTCTGTTGTTGGTTCTACAGGGAAACTAACACCACTGGAAGCATGTTTAATTCCCCAACAGCTGAAAGCTATGGATTTGGTCTCTGCTCAGATAGGCTCGTTCGGGTGGTTTGGGGCAGCCTTCTGGGAGGGTTCCAGGTCAGCACAGAGGCGGAAGGGAGGAATCGATGTATCTTGGCTCCAAGTGCCATGCCCTTGGGGTTTAGGTTTTGATGTAAGGATTAGTGGGGTTTCACACTGTTCGCCCACTCAAAGCTTTCAAGTTTTTGCAGGGGATCTGAGAACGGACAGCCCAGTTACATGTTGACTTCCTGAACGTGGACCAGAATCGATTGGGGGCATTGGCTGAGATAGTACCGGGCGCTGGTAAGGATGTTCTTGTCTGAGAAAAGCTGCAAAAACAACTCAGGGCACTTAGGCAACTAAATGCCCTTAGGTTTTAGGCTTTAAGGTTTAGCTAAGCTTTCAGCAGGGGATCTGAACAGTGGTTGATTGCCCCGATTTTGGCGGTTCCGTGGGTATTTGTCCCTTTGTCAAAAAGCATGAAGCCTTGGGATCTCCTCTTTCAAGCCCGACAAAAGAAAGAAAGAGCACAGCCCTCGATTCATCTGGGTGAATTATAACGACCTCACAGGACCTCCCTCCAAATGGTGGTTTATGTGGGGAATAGCCCCCCAACAAATTATTGTTTCAGGTGGGTGAACTATGAGATAATTCACATCGATTCATGTCAACCACCTGATTTCAGGTTTGTGAAATATGAGATCATTCCCCCAGATTGGGACGTTTTGGACGGTTTTGGATCGTTCCAGACCACCCTGCTGCTGATCGTCGGCTGCTGGCTCTATACGCTCGGGCCCTTGGAGTCCCAAAAAGCTCAGGCGGACGTCGCGTCGCTGCCAGCCGTTCGGTTCCTTAGCTGTTTAGGTCTTTGTGGTTGGCTTTTAGTGGTTGGGTTTCCGAAATTCACCCACTCAAGTTATTCACTTGTAGGGGATCTGAAATCGGACAGCCCAGATAGGGTGTGTTGTTGTCCAAGGGTAATTTTTTGGGGCTACACTTGAAGAGAAACCAATGGGAAGCCCTTATTTTTTGGGGGTCCCCCTATGTTGGGACATGCCCAGTTTTGAGTTTCCAGCCCATCGTTTGCGAAAACTTGTCTGGACAATTTCTGTGATACCAAACAACCCCCCCGTTTGAAGTGATCACGTAGTTACTGGGATAAATACCCAGTGTGATTTTGCAACAGGCGTTTACAGCGTGGGTTATAGCAAAGGCTATGCGAACCTTCATAGCCATCTTTGCAGAGCCCAACAGGTTTTGCTCACAGCTTACATAGGGAACTTGAGACATGTTCCATTGCCGCACCTTACCTTTGGCTTTGGGTTGTTCCTTAATTTTCCTGTCAACCTTCAAAAGTTCGCTTTTTGCGAGTTAGATCAGCCTGGCCCAGCTTGGCTCATTCCTGAACGCCTCAGAAAACTAGAACCCGAAGAGTCATCCCTTGACTTGGATTTGGATGTGAACCCCTGGTTCTCTTGTAGAGATGCTAAATGGGAAACCTATCGTTGCACCACCAAACCACCCAGACCGCCAAGAGGGAAGCTGAAAGGACGCATTGGAAGAATTTGGAGAGTCTGATCTTCTTGTGGTCAGTTTTCAAGGTTACAAGGGGAGCTGAATTGCATTTGTTTTGCGTTTGGTGCCCTTTTTGTTTGTGGTGTGTATTGAGAACCAAAGGAATGCCACCATTTTTAAGGGTCACTTATTTTGACATACCATATCCGACATTTACCCTTTTCATCAGTGAGTATGCCCAAACGTGGATATCACATAGCCTTAGCGAAGGGGCCCCTTGAGAGACGAACCCTCGGGTTTTGAAGGTGCTTCGAAAAGTCATGAGAAAAACCCGGGGGGGAGGGGGGGGGGGGATCGAGACGAGTTTCACCCAAAGTGAAGGTTCCCGTCTTGGGGGTACCTTAGTTTCGGTGCATTGTTATAATGTGCCAGAATTGGCAGGTTACAATCAAGGTTATGACCGGGGTAACTGGGGTCAGTCCCGTTAAACACAGTGTTATAACCTGTTTAATGAGTAGCTTGAACACCCAAGTAGAGGCACTGTTTCCAGGGAAAAGTTGGTGATGTCCGCAAAGTTTGTGTGGAGCCCTACACCAAGTGAACTCCCTTCCACGCGCGCACTGTTTGGCGATGTGTGATGTTGGGACATGGCGCTGACTGGTAATGCCGACTTTGAAATCCAGGGCGTGCAACGGCACCGATGAACACCTCTCCAAAGGACTCCAGGGTTGCGGGATTGAGGGGTTGGTTCCCACTTGAGTGGCGATGTATTTTTCCGCCCAAGCAAACATGTATAGATGTTGACATATCAACAACAAATGTGGCGCAGCACTCCAGTCGCAGAAGGTTCGCGGAAGGTTTCTTTCGCGCGGAAGCTCGCAGAAGGGACCCTTTTGATTTGCACATAGTAGTTTGATTTCGGTTGGGTGGTTGTTGCCAAGCACGTTTACTAGCAAGCCGCACGCACGAGTTTACCTTCCTCAGTTTCCAGAAGCAACTTGCCTGCGGAAGGCCCGCGGAAGCACTTATACAAACTTATGTAGAAACATGCTCGCGGAAGGTACCCTTCACAGCGCGGAAGGTTTCGCGGAAGGTTTCACGGAAGGGTTTTGATACGTCAATGCAAGTTTAAAGGATGAACAAAAAAACAAAAAAAAACTGTATTGACGTATATCAGGAAACCTCTACCAAAAAAAACACAATAAACGCTGTATATCAGGAAACCTCCCCGTCTGGAGAATTAGTTCTTTGTTTGGAAGGCCTTCCATTGGCACAGACGTGGGGAATTCCAGCAACCCTGAAAAGGACGGCTATCTTCCGTAAGGGCCGGTGCAAAACGCTCTGTTGGGAGAGCAGATGGTAGGTGTTCTTGTTATCAAGGAGTTCAGACGTGAGATCGATCTACGAAGAGTTGGCTGGATTCGATTTGCATAGGGGGAAATCGTCCACCAGAGGCCGGTATAGTTTACCTCCGCCCAATGCGAATCGACCTTTTGCTTATTCAGTCAAGGTTTTACAGGGTGATCACCTTTTATCTTGCTGGTGCTCAGCGGAAAATGAGGGAATGACCCCTAGAACCCATCCCTTGTGGTTTCCTTCAAGGGGACCCCTGGGTTCTTTCCCACGAGCAAGTCATGTCCAGGTCCTTTGGACAGCTGAGATACCAGGGTTTGTTGGTGAGGGTGTCTTCTCCAGGTGCCAAGCACATCCAGTTTGATGTCCAAGCCACAAAGGGATGGGCAGCTGATTTCCCAGACACCAGCCCAGGTTGGCGGGAGGCAATTTTTCTGAAAGTGGTCCTCATCCCTTTAGTCGCTTGCTTTTCTGAATGGTTAGCAAATTCTAAAGGCTTTAAGGTGTCTTCCTCATCAAGGCCCAATAAGTTGAATGTTGACCCCATATTAATCAACCCCAGTTTGTTAGTAGGGGGTGTTCCCCATCAGAAGTGGTCTGATTCCTCACTAAACCCGCATTAGTAAACTGGGGTTGATTTACAAGGGGTTTCCGGCCAATCAACTCACCCAGATGTCCCAAAGTCCCCATTTTTTCCGCAAGTTGGAGGGCCTCAATCGCTCGCAAGCTCAGGAATTGGCCTGCGGACTATGCCAGGACCCCAGCCGATTTCAGCCGATTGTGAGTCCTCGTGTTGGGGGTTGGTTTGGGACCCATCAGAACGGGATTGGGGTACCATCATGCTTCCAAAGAATTGGCATTTCCGACTTCCAAAACACACCTCCCTGAGAACACAACCAGAAAGAAAGAACCAAACATCCATGTGGAGCAATGGTAGCGTGCCCATCCAAGAAGCGAGCTCTGGATGGAGGGTGGAGGTTCAAGCTCCTCCCAGCTCTGCGTCGTGTTGTGTCGTGTCAGGCGCCAGCGACAGAATGCGTGCAACTCTTGGCAAAAAGGCAGGGTTAGCCTTTTCAGGGAGTGAAGAACAACCAATTGGCTCGCCGCTTGGGTGAAAACGGCGCGGCCGTTTTTCAGCTGGTGTTTGGGTTCAAAATGTTCTACAATCCTATTGTCCGTGTTGGAAGGATTTGTTCCTAGCCCTTTCCTCCTCAAGGAACAACCCAGTTTCTATCAGAAGAACGCCTTCCGGGTCCGAGTCAAGCTCCAATGGGAGAGGTTGTCCTTTCACCGCTTTGGAGGCTTCCCATCCACCAGAACGGCGAACAACTTCCATTTGCTGAAATGAGGATGGTTTTGTGATTTTCCTCTGGTTTTAAAGGGAATCTACCCTCCTGTCCACATGGACCCGAATCCTTAGGTTCCACGTTAGTGGGCGTTAGGAGGCTATCACTGCTAGAAATCTGGTCTCAGGTTTTCCAGAGGTTCCGGCGGTTTCAACCATGGTTTTGCTTCTGGGTAGGAGCTTCTGGGTGTTTCAACGGTGGTTTTTGGGGTTCCGAATGTTCAAGCTATAGCTTACTGTGGAGTCAGTAGGCTACTTAGGACGCGTTTGATCTCCAGGCAGCTGCTAAGGAGTGAACAATCCCGTTCTTTGCTTCTCTTATGATTGGTTCTGTTCACGCAACAGAATCCACTAACATTGACCTGACACGGATCAAACACGAGACCCCCAAAGTGACGGATCTCGGACATGTGCCACACCCCGCGCGCAGCCAACCAGGCTAGGGCTAGGATTTGATTTATCGCAGGTGCTGAATGGTTCTAATATGGCTGTGGGTCAAAAACAGGTACCAAAAATGGAGCCTTGGTAAATGGAAACATGGACTAACACCTCCAGGGCTTTCGCTCAATGAGCGATCTGTGAATCAGAAACACACCCAAGTACTTGAAAAAGACGACACATCAACAGATTTCAAAACAGACCACCAACAAGCACGCACCGCTTTCTGAGCTCCACTCTCAGGGACTCAGGTCCCCTCGGAGCCCTTAAAACCGGGGTCTTGTGGTTTTCCCCGGTCGCGGTTCTCTGCTTTCTCTGAGGCGACGAGGTCCAGGCAGAGCTTCAAGGCGGAGACGGTGTCCTCCATCCAGTGCGCACTGTCCGTTTGTTGTCTTCTTCTTTCTTGTCGTGTGTGTGTGTGTGTGTGTGTTTTTTTGTGAGTTGCTTTTTGTGGTTCAATGGAACATTGATTCCAGACCAAACAAACAACAACAGCAACACAACCACAAGAACAAAAAACAGTTACAACAAAAAGAACGTTTCATGTTTTTGAGTGCGAGCAGATGCGGATCTTTCCTCCAGGGAGGTTGATCTATCTGCGTTTTGAGGTTGGGAACCAGCTCCAAAGTGGGCGGTTACCCGAATTCTGATGTCCGCCAAGCTCACCCGATGAAAATTCACACATGGCTTGAACCACGCACACCGCAACCCCATTCCAATTTATGCCCGTATGGTATCTCCTGGCAAAGGACACTTTTGGACCTGGAATCCGCCTGGTGGATCCTATAGTTGCCACTGGAGAAAGTAAGCCTTCGCCAGGTTCCCGTTGTCTTGGCTGCTATTTGGTTGGGTCTTTAGACTCTAACTGCTCGGGAAATCAAGAGTTTCCACAGCAAACAGTGAGTCTTTTTTGGAGGTTGAGCCATCCACTACACAGCGAAACAGAATCACCCGGGGCCCAAAGTGTGTATCGAGAGGTCCGCGAGGGGCGAGTGACGAGTGACGGCGCATCCGGCGAAAAGAAGGCCACGCGGTTGGTAGTACTATCGGCGCTAAGCAGGGACAATCATTTTGATGTTTCAGGGAGTGGCTTTGCTAGTCCGAATCCCCAACTTTGTTCGGACCCGAGGAAGATCTGTCTTTCGAATCTTTCGACCTTCCTGGACTTGTTACTGTTGGGAGGTCAGAAGTGGTGCCATGTCAACAGTCAAATGAAGAGGCTGAAGACTGCCTATGCATTCGTGCGGTGTGTGTGTGTGTTTTGTGTGAGGCAAGGTACCCTTTCGCGGTTGCTTCAAAGGTAAACCGAGAGGAAGACTGCAATTCTTGGGGGTGCCCTATTTCAAGACAAACCCATATCCTCACACAACAGCAATTTTAAGCTTTGGTAGCCCTCAAATGAAATGCGCATCCTCATGCACGTAAAACGAATCGTTTGACCTTTGACTTTTGGATTTTCAGCTTGAGCAGCCATCTGTAGCTTCGGCAACCCCAAAGGCCATCCATCGCCTTGTATTGCTACGGTGGATGCCGTAAATATTGCAAGTCAACCAACCATACTCAACCACCAAACTAGGGCAAACGGCGGTACATTAGAGGTGTTCCCTGCATCCACCGTGGGTCACTGGGTTGCCAGTGAAAATATAAATCACCCCGAGAAAGGGTCCAACCTTGCCCCCTGTTCAGTTTCTTGTTGGCTTCTTTCCAAGCTTAGAAACGCATACAGCAGATATGCAAAGACACACCAAAAAGATTTGGGTCATGGTGTGGCCATTTTTGAGGGCACCCTTCTTGAAAACACGTCGGTGGTTGTTTTTTGTTGCTCTGTGAAACACGGGAAAAAACACTCATTCTGCTTAAAGTTGCTTACTCACACCATCAATGAATGGTACAACCAGTATTCCGCTAAAACAATGGACACGGAGATAGGCGTTGGTGTTTTATATGGGTAAATGTTCCAGACATGCATAATAAAGGTTGTGACTGAATCAGATACCTTGCACAGCCGCGGCCAGCAAGCCAAGCCATGTACATCAACGGGAGGCGAAGCAGCCTACATGCCATAGTGACAGGCATTGCGACTACCTGTGCTTTTTGGGCCTGCTGGTGGCCATATGGACACGACAAGCATGTTTTGGCATTTTCATTGGCAGAGGAGTGGAAGGATCCTCGGGTGGTTCAGTGGTTCTACAGAAGTTCAGCGGAGTGGCATCAGCTTGCTCCTCAAGTCAGAAACCGGTTTTACATGGCAAACCAGGACGGTTTGGTCAAGGGTTTCACGGTTGCAGCTGTCGGCATGAAAGGAGCGAAGCTTCGTTTTGCCAGACGATCATACGATGAACTGGTGGAAGCATGCCAACATGCTCTTGGCGACAATGTTCTTGTCGAAATGGTGGGGTTTCTTACAAGACATGACTGCGATTTCGACATCCAGGTGAGAAGAATTCCTGGGAGTGAGAGGGCGGATGAACTCTTTACCGAGATGGACAAGCGCAAGGTAGCCCAGAACTTGGAGAAACTGTATTGTGTCACAGGGCCTGTCACAATCGGAAATGTGGCCGGCCATCAAGTTCACCATGGAATGCACAACTCCAGTTGACCTTGTGCTTGCAAACCCAAGGTTGGAAGAGTTTCCAAATCTTCGTGGCGGGGACGACTTCTATGAAAACTCTGCAAACATCAATCAGTTTCTGGATGAGACGCCCGCAGCCAGAGCTGCCATTATCGGAATCAAGACTTTCTTTTCGAAAGGGAGACCAAAGGGATTGCTGCTCGAGGCGGTTGTATGGCGACTTTAGTTATTATATCCTTTGAGGAAAGTGACTCAGAAGCTTACAAGTCGCCAGGAGGCGAGCGAGTTGGAGATTGAATGTTTCATGTTTTTCGACCGCGTGTTGACAGCTCTGAAGAATTGGGAGATGTCACCATTCGGAAGGGATTTGACAGAGGATCTAGACATGCTACCAGAACGGAAAAGGGAAGAACATATCCAGAGTTTCAAGAAGATTCGGCTTATTCAGCGTGAGGATCTGAGCTATTTGCTCTTGTTTCATCTTGTTGTAGAGACCGCACGGGTTGAGTGGACCGCACAAGATGGGCCCTTCCACGCGTACCTTGAGAGGAAGTTTCGCGAGTTCTTCCCCTACAACTCCCCCCACTCGTGACGAGCTACAGCTAGCACGTGGGCAAGGCGCAGCATCCATTTCTTGGGCAAAGCCCCAACCATCCGCGTCAAAACAGCTGCCCGTTTTGCGCATTATCTTCAGGGTCCATGATGCATTTGCAGCAGCTTCCCGTGTTCATTCTGTAGCGCCTTTTGCCAACCGAGGCTGCCATTCCTTGGGGCAATCTGGGTCTCGGCTTGGCCGAGTCAGGTAAACAAAAAGGACTCCCTTTCGTAGGAGCCACCGCCCCCTCCAATACCCTAACCCGCCGGCTTTCTCCAAGATCCGAACCAAAGCCATGCCTCAAAAAGCCAAGCCCCAACCCCGCGATGGGAGACCTGCCTTCCCCCCCTTTGAAAGAAGCTTGTTGGTTTTTTGCCCAAGGGCGCTTGCCCTTTTCCAACAGACCCGGTCTCCACTTTGGTGCATTTTGCTTGGATGCTAGGACTTAAACTTTTTGCCAACTACTGGGTTTTTCAGTATTAAACCATTAACAGTTAAGCTTCTAGCAGGTGAGCACAAAGCAACCGAGTCCAGGTACAGCATCTCTGGCAGCAGCGTGGCGCGGTCCCTGAAGATGCGCCTCTACTTCGGCAAGTACCCCGGCCAGGCGCGGAGCGCGCAGAGCGACGAGCGCGGGGCGCCGCTGGTGCAACCATCCTTACCTCTTACAAGCACAACTTTTCAACTTTTTGGGTAACATGGGCTATATGTATGTAAAATATTAACTTCCCCAGGGCTTTGGAGTTTTAAGGGGTAAGCATCGTTTCCGTTGTTTTTGGGGAAGGGTTCCGATTCCTGGAAGCGAAACCAACCAAGAACAGGGAGGCCGATTCCTGTTTTCCCCATGGCCACTAAACATGGCATGTTTGGTTGGCTTTGGTAGAGAATCGATGGCCCTGGTTGTTTCATCATCTACCAGAGCCATTATTTTACCAACACCTACTATGGATGGGCGAAATCCTGCACCACCTAAGAAACCCTGGAATGATGATTCCCCTGTAAATACTCGCAAACAATGGTTCTTCGTGGTTTCAAAGTGGTGCGAAATGGATTTCGTCCATCCACAGTATGTTTGTTCGGTTTGCCTCTAGTTGGTGGTTTGGATTGGTGGTTTCAAGCCCTTCAGGGGCTTGGGCGCTTTCACAGGCGCGTTTTAGAAACCGCACGAGAAAACGAAGGCACGGCGTTCGGCGTTCGGAGGAAAGGGAGGGTGTTAGCAACAATCATGAGAGGTTGGGTCTGAACATGTCCCGTGATTAGTCGGTTTGGAGTTTGTGGAAGGATTTAGGGCTTATTTTTTGCCATTTGGTTTTCATCATTCGTCCTTTCAACTAAGTGATTTCTTTTCGCAGGAGGGCTGAATCTGGCCCAGGTATGTGAGGCTGGATGTTGAGGTTCGTGTCTTGCAAACTCCTGAACATACATATTAGCAAGCCCAGGGCTCTTTCATAGACACATCAGCAACCCCCCGCTGCAAGTCCCCTTAGACCTTACAGCGGAGAGATCCAGAGGTTCTCCCATCTGTCACCGATTTGGGTCCCAAGCAGAGGGCTTTGCTGGAGAGGTGCGGGAAACCAAACAGGTACCGCTGCAGCCATTTCAAGGGGCCCCCGGTTTTTTTGGGGAAAACACCCCACTTCGGACAACGGGGTGTCTCACTAGATTTCAGCCAGGCAAAATGTTCGAAAGGATGGAGCCGAGCGTTTTCATAGTACGGTCGTGGATCATGGACAAACAACTCTTCCCCCGTTCATTTTGGGAATGCTGTTTCTCTGGGACCCCCAAAACTTGAGCTTGGGTTTCCCAGGAGAGAAAGCAGAGAACACCTGGCTTGTCCAAAATGAACTTGTGTTGTTTCTTAGCACTACCTGGGTCCTCGACATGGAGCTCAGCTGTGAGTCGACTTCTTTGGCCGGGTTCTGTGTCTGCCTGTCAGCCAAAAGTCGCAGTGGGGAGATGATGAACCCTTTGTCGGACTCCCGTAAACGAGAGGGCAACATGGCACCATTTTGAATCGGCTCTCAGAGTTTGTGAACCCCAAGGTGGGTGGTTCCTCTTGGGTTTTCCTGAAAAAGGCGGCCAGTCTGCTCACAGAAGACGCCCATTTTCTCCAACATGGGACCTCTGCTTTCGATATCCTTGCCCCTGCATTTTGGTTCAGAGACTGGACGTATGTCTCTCCGGGTGCTTCTGGGAAGCTTTTGATGCCAGTTGAGCTTGCAAACATGTTTTGGACAGATCATGTGAATTTTGGTCAAGGGAAAACAGGTGCAGACGGTTTCTGGCCCTGTGAACTCAGCAGTTGTTTTTGTTCCCAACATTTCGATATCAACCCTTCTTCAAATACAGAGAGCCCTCACTTTCGTCAAGCATAGTATACTATTTTTGGAGGACATTCAGCCCAGAGCTGCACAGGACCCATCTTACCGCCAAGCTCCTCTGTTAATTGAGATGTGGGGTTGTCTGTGGTTTGAAAGTACCTCTGTTTTCTGGTTGTCTAAATGGGAAACCAGCGGGAAGCTCCGTTTTCCTTTCAACAAAAGCAAACCCAAGCAAACGAGCCAACCGGGGGAGCCATGGCCCGCACGCTGCTGCCGTTGCTCCTGGCGTGGCAGCTGCTGCGCCGCGACGCCTTCCTGGGGCCGAGGGCTCGGGGACGGGGCGCCGAGGCCATCGCATGGCCCCCTCAAAAGTCCGGAAGAAAACAAGTGCCGAGCGCGAGAAATCAAACGCATGGAATCATGCCCCCCCCCCCCCAAAAAAAAAAAAAACAAAGTCAAAAAGAACCCCCCCAAAAAACAGAAGTCAAAAAGAAGTGAGAAAAAAGGCGTGTCTAGAAGCGTAGCCGTAATAGAGTTCCTCTTGCAGATATGGAACCGGGGCCAAAAGGACCACCCTGGTTGAGGCGGAGTCCAGGTTTCGCGTGGTGCGTCGTGTGCGGGAGCGGCGCGGCTCCGCCGGGCGCCCGGCGCGAGACAAGCCAGGGAGAAGTTTGGACGGCTATACGCATCCGAAGGCGGTGCTGGGGGAGTTACAGTTCCTTGGGTGTTGGATTTGTCAAGTTAGTCAGTTGTTGGTATAGGTTTCAAGCCACCTGCAAGTTCCCCTAAGTTGTTCCCCTAAGTTGGGTGAACCTTATTACTCAGGGGTTATACCCCAATTGGCTAACTGCTTGCTAGCTTGGCCGAACATCCAAATAGATACCGATATTGTTGGCTTCGGTTTAATCCGAATGACCCTACTGATCAGAGGAAAGCCCTAAAACAGATGATTTCCTTTTTTGAAGGGGAACCACCCCTGATCAATACAGTCCTTCGGATTCCTCCGAAGTCAACATTATATAATGAGATGGCACAGCCTTACCTTTTATGTTTTATCATTCCCTTTTACTTACACACATACGTTTAGCCTGGTGTACTTAAAAAATGCACCGCACTTCTGTGACATTGCGGGCGGTAGGTGGACCCGCCTCGCCCGGTAGATCTTTGGAAGACTGACATATGTTTCAACGAACTGAGAAACAACTGCGATCCAATTATTCAGAGGGAAGACAACTTGGGTGCTACGAGGGAATTTTCCCTTAAGATGGGGAACTACGTTGTGACGAGGGCTTACCAGTGGTATGGAAGAAATGGTTGTGTCCTAGCACCCTGCCAGGTGATCACCAAGAAGATCATGGAAGCTCCCTCCGCCTCGGAGGTGTTGGGAGTGGTGCGGCAGGAGCGGAACAACCCAAAACTGGACTTCATCGCCTTGTCCGCCGCATGGGCTAGGATGGCCAAAATGCAGGCAAGTATTTCCGCCGAGGTACTGAGCGACCCTTTCCTGCCAGACTTGATTAGGCTGACTCGAGATGGTGCAGGCAGGGCTGGAGTGGAGGCCGAAAGAAATGCGCGAGCAGTTGCCAATACATACTGGGCAGCTGCAAAGCTGGACAAGCGAATGCATTCACTCGTGGCAAATCTGCAAAGCAGCTTGACACAAGCGGCCAAGCAGACTGCGAATCATATGGACGAGCAAGAGGTTGCCAACGTGATTTGGGCCGCGGCCAAGCTGTCAGAGGCAAGAGATGACTCCCTGCTGGCTGTGCTGCCGACTCTGGTGGTGCGTGCAAAGGAAGTGAGCTCTGACATGAATGCACAAGCTGTTGCCAACATGATTTGGGCAGCGGCCAAGCTGTCAGAGGCAGGAGATGACTCCGTGCTGGCTATGCTGCCGACTTTGGTGGTGCGTTCAAAGGAAGTGAGCTCTGACATGAATGCACAAGAGGTTGCCAACGTGATTTGGGCAGCGGCCAAGCTGTCAGAGGCAAGAGATGACTCCCTGCTGGCTGTGCTGCCGACTCTGGTGGTGCGTGCAAAGGAAGTGAGCTCTGACATGAATGCACAAGCTGTTGCCAACATGATTTGGGCAGCGGCCAAGCTGTCAGAGGCAGGAGATGACTCCGTGCTGGCTATGCTGCCGACTTTGGTGGTGCGTTCAAAGGAAGTGAGCTCTGACATGAATGCACAAGAGGTTGCCAACGTGATTTGGGCAGCGGCCAAGCTGTCAGAGGCAAGAGATGACTCCCTGCTGGCTGTGCTGCCGACTCTGGTGGTGCGTGCAAAGGAAGTGAGCTCTGACATGAATGCACAAGCTGTTGCCAACATGATTTGGGCAGCGGCCAAGCTGTCAGAGGCAGGAGATGACTCCGTGCTGGCTATGCTGCCGACTTTGGTGGTGCGTTCAAAGGAAGTGAGCTCTGACATGAATGCACAAGAGGTTGCCAACGTGATTTGGGCAGCGGCCAAGCTGTCAGAGGCAGGAGACGACTCCCTGCTGGCTGTGCTGCCGACTCTGGTGCTGCGTGCGAAGGAAGTGAGGTCATACATGAATGCACAAGGGGTTGCCAGCATTAGATGGGCGTTGAAGCGGCTTGAAGGTGATGCCAGCATCGCAGATGTGTTGGCACCTTTGCAGCGCGTTGTACGATGATTCTCCATGCGAACGGCTTGGAGTTGCCAGCCAAAAGCTGTCAGCTGTAGCAAGCCAATCCGCAAAAGAATGCAGCGAAGGCAGCGAAGGCATGAGGTATGCCTTTTGTACCGTTTTGCGCGTCCTTCTGAAAGGGAACTGCCCTCTCCTTAACACATTGGGCCTAGTCACACACACAAGAGTATGCTCAGGTATTTGGAGCCGTGCAATGTTATGGATACCCCTATGAGGAGGGGTGAGGAGGGGGTGTCTACTCCCAAACCCAGCAATGGCCTTGTAGGATACATCCAGTGGCTTCAAAGGTGCTTGTGCATCGATTGGGTGTTTACAACCATTTTCCTGGGTTATGATGTCCGTGATAAGCAGCTTCTGCAGTAGCAGGCTTTCGCATGCTTGTGTGAACTCCTTTATGTGCTCTTTCCGAAGTTTGCACGCGGTTATGAGTCAATTCAAGCGTCCAGTCCCCGTGGGGGCGAGCCTTGACTGCGTGAGTTCCCGTGTTGAGATGAACCCAACAGCAGCCATGATTTTTCCACAAAGGAAACCAACAGACACTTGATCACCTGGCTGCACTAGCAGTTCTAGCCATACACTTCGCATTTCTGTTCTTGTGGTTTCTGAAAGGAACCATGGTGAACAGAATGGAAAAGGACTCAACTCAGGAACTTGTCACGAGTAACACGAGCTCGCCTATCCTGCTTACTCAGTATTATACGCCAATTTGCCCAAGCCGACCTTTTGACCTTTTGGTTCCCTGATTTGGTCCATATGTTCAAAAGGTGATCTTCTATTTCCAGGTCCTTTGCGCAACTGAGTATGGTGATTTGCCCAGAATCTAGCGCTTGGAGTTACGGCGTACCCTCAAGAGTCAAGAGCATAGGGTCCTTTTTAGGTTAGCTTGGATGGCACTGGTTTCGATGGGGTTATGCCATTTACCAGGGCCTTCTAGAATTCCAAAAGACCACCTACTGCGGAGGGACGAAATCCTGCACCACCTGAGAAGCCCCTGCAATGATTCGATTCCCCTGCAAACACCAACAAACAACGGTTTCAACCATGGTTTCATTTCGTGGTGCGAAACGGATTTCGGAACCATTTACAGTATGTCAAAGTTTGAGATGTTCATTCCCTCATTCCCTACTCATCGCACCAGAAAGGTATGTTCATGAGCGGATCGCATCCAGGAGATCTTTTGCTAGCCTTTGTGACAAAATGGCCGACCCCCGCAAAAGGGAATTCTTCACTACAAGGGGGTCGATCAATTGTCCAGAAAAAGGTGGTGGCTGTTATTGGGTTGGATCTTCAGACTTTAACTTTTTTGGAAGTAAAGGAGTTTTCCACTAAACCCCCAAAGAGTTGAACATTTTGCAGGGGGGTCAACAGCAACCAAGTCTGAGCGGATCGCATGCGAGTGACTTGCGACTTGAGTTCCAGGCAGCTTTAGACTCCATGGGTCTCGCCATCGGCTGCTCGGCAGGCGCGTCGATGGGTGGGTGGGGGTGGAGAAGGAGCCAAAGGAATACAGCGGTCCCTTCAGGAGGGCGAAGCTCCAATGCAGCTGTTTTTTCTTTTAAACAACAACACCTGCCATTGTGTGCAAAAACACCTGAGCAGGGTTCAAAACCTGGTTGTATTGCGATTGAAAGGGGGTGGTCATAAGGGTCCCACGCGTAAGGAAAACACGTGGCGGCGTAAGGCCGCGCAAGCTTTTTTCGAGGAACGTTGGTCGCGTAAGCGGTTTGGATTGTTTTGGTGGTTTTGCGTAGTCATTTGGCAGTGGCAGGGGATCAGACACCCTAAACTTGCTGCTGATGTGTTTTGGGGCAACTTGGGAAAACAGTGCGCGCCGCTAATTCGTTTTTGGTTTTGGGCACCTGGAATGTCTTCTTAGGGGCTCAAACACCCAAAAATGGAATTAGTGCATGTCACTCATGCCTCTTTGAGGCTAGTTAGCTGGCAAAACGTGGCTGGGGAGTGGATTGCGCAAAACGAATTAGTGCGCGCCGCTAATTCGTTTTTGGTTTTGGGCACCTGGAATGTCTTGTTAGGGGCTCAAACACCCAAAAATGGAATTAGTGCATGTCACTAATGCCTCTTTGAGGCTAGTTAGCTGGCAAAACGTGGCTGGGGAGTGGATTGCGCAAAAACGAATTAGTGCGCGCCGCTAATTTGTTTTTGGTTTTGGGCACCTGGAATGTCTTGTTAGGGGCTCAAACACCCAAAAACGGAGTTAGTGCATGTCACTAATGCCTCTTTGAGGCTAGTTAGCTGACAAAACGTGGCTGAGGAGTGGAAAACGCAAAAAACGAATGAGTGCGCGCCGCACTTGGAATGTCTTGTTAGGGGCTCAAACACCCAAAAAAGGAGTTAGTGCATGTCACTAATGCCTCTTTGAGGCTAGTTAGCTGGCAAAGCGTGGCTGGGGAGTGGATTGCGCAAGATCGTTTTTGGTTTTGCCGCTTTTTTTTCTTCTGGTTTTTGGGGGTTCAGCTCCGCGCGGCGCAGCTGTGTGGCACAATTGGCTGGGGGGTCCGGAAAGGTTGCGGGCTCGAAGCCCCCCAGCTAGTGAAATGAGCCGGAAGGAAACCATCCAGTTTCGTAAGGAATTGTGTTCGCCTGAGCTGCGCGCAAGGTTTGCGCAAGGGAAACTTATATAAATGCAAGCGTGTAAGAAAACCTGTATTGCGCGTAAGCTCGCCCAAGCACCTTGGCGTAAGAGTTCCTTACGACCTAGATTTGAACAAGACCTTTTGAACGCCGCTCACCTGCCATTTCATGAAACAACCTGCCTTTGTATGGAGAATAACCTGCCATGTTATGAAAAAGCACGCTCCCATTTTTATGGGCACCAACCTCACATCCCCAATTTTTTGAAACACAACCTGCCATTTTATAACAACACACATGTCATCTTATGGAATCAAACTCCCAATTGTATGAAACACAACCTGTCATTTTATGGACACCAACTCCCAATTTTATGGACCACTACTTTGTTTTTAATCGAAGCCAACTCCCAATTTTATGGAGAAGCTTTTTGTGGAAAAACAACCAGCCATTTATTTAAGAGGGAACTTTATCTCCAAAGCTGCAACTCAGCCTGACCGGCTGACTGGCTTACTGCCAGCTCGCCGGTCAGCGGATTCCAGACCCCACGATGTCGATTCATTGATGGATTGCTTGATTCAGGGCCGGATGATAATAACCTTACCTACTGCTGGCTGATTCATGGGCCGCGGATTCCTAGAAGAAATGATGGCTATTTCAGGTAGGTATTACGCATAATATGGTTTTTAGCGCAGAATAATTGATGTCCCCCGGCAGGAAGCGGCAAGTCATGGAAACCTACGGCTGCTCTGGACTACCAAAAAGCGCAGGTTTCCTCTTGTCCCCGAAGAAAGGAGGTCAAACGGACCACCTTGACAACCTTTTCTGTGATTCGGAGCAGACCAGAAGGAACACACACACACACACACCTACGCACAAACAAAAAACAGACAATTTTAAACGCAAAAGGAAACAAACATGAAAAAGCAGAAGCAAAACCAAGGACCCCCAACACCGGCTTCACGTTTTCCCTTTTGGCTTTCCCTTTTTTAAACCCGTGGAAGACAAACAGCGAGACGAGCCCCCGCCACATCCGTCAGCGCGCCGGGCGCGCCCTGCGTCGGAAGGCCCGGTGCCGCCCTCCGAGCTCTGCCAATCCACCGCCGCGGCCTTCGGCAGCCGAAGCCTCGGGTCGCGGTGACGGGAGCGAGCGAGCGAAACGGGGGAGGTGACCGGAGCTGGGCGCACTTCCGGTCACTTCGGTCGTGGGAGTTCTTTGGACTTCTCTAAGGGTTGATTCCTTTTCCGTTCTTTCTAACTATCGTTCTTTCCGAAAACTGGCCGTTGCCCTGGGTTTCCGGAGGTTTTCTAGAAAGAAGGATCCCTACTAGAACTTCAGTCTCTTGAGTCACTGCAGCCACTGCAGCCACTGAAGGGTCACTTCAGTCGCTTCTTGCCTGAGTTTTTTGGACTTTGGACACGTCCGGTGGGACTTTATGCTTTTCTGAGGTCCTGAGGTCCAGGCACTGCCTGAGGCCCTGGCACTTCCTGAGTAACCCGCACAAGGGGTGCTGGACTTTCGTCACTTTTTGGGACAACTACTTTAGTGACAAAGAAACAGTTTTTATTTGGGCCATCCACTCAGGAAGTGGGATTGCGAATAGATTTGGTCGTGGCTTTCCAATGGAAAACCGGGTTGCACGAGGATTTGGATTTCGGGGTTTTCCAATGCTGCAGAATTGATGGCAAGCTCACCTGCAGGTACAAAGAGCTCATGGAAAAGATCCATTGCTTGGGGATCCCTTATTTCAGGTTTTGGAGATGTAGTATATTTTGCAGACTAACAGGTGTCTTGGAGACGCCATTTGTTTTGGTTTGGCTTTTGGGTCCTTTTGCTTGAAAAAGACAGAACAAACAAAAATTGAATTGCGCCCTTCTGGAGCTTTTCTGTTTGAGGTCAACAGACCTCATGCTCCTCAGTTCGCAAAACAAACCAAATGGACCCCAGTTGTTCTGATCCATTCGGCCTCGTTTGTTTTGCGGTTTGGTTCCTTTTGGTCCCCTCCTTGAAACCATCACGAACGGGTGATCAAGAGTGAGAAAAGAGACACCAAAACAGCACCCAAAAGACCAAAGGGCCGACTTGCGTGGCAACTGGGGTCTGGGGTTAGTCCGCATTGTAACCCACTAAGTAGCTGTAGCTTGCACATCCAAGGAGGGATGCCTCAATGTGGACGGATGGGGAGGAAGAAACAAAGCAGCGCCCACAAATGTTTATTGGGTTTCATTCAACCGCATTCTGTCGACCTTCTGAAAATTACCTACAAAAGATTAGTTCGTTTGGAGAGCAATCCAGTTTGTTGGGTTCTACTTCCAGATTTCATGGTAAAGCCTAAATTATTTAATAACTATGTTGGAAGCAAAAGTCAATGGGTTTTGGGCGCCGCTGAAATGGGGCTCGGTCAGACAATTTCTGTAGCTTCTGGGGTACCATGTTTGGCTTATTTTCAAGGCAGCAAGGTCCGGGTGAAGTAGGAGTGTGCTGGGTTCTCTGTCTCACTTGTTCCATTGTCAGAACACTCGCTGACTTGGAGTTAGCGGAACCCCTCTAAAGGATGATCTTGACCTTTGTAACATATTGGTATTGAACATATTCTAACAGATTGAAGAACGATGACCATGGTAACCAGAGCAATAAGAACCGTGTCCGCCAACCATTGCAACTTGTTGAGCAAAATCCCACTGAGGGAACCATGACCATGGTATAGTATTTTTGACCGGGCTCAAGTGTGTCTGGTTGCAAAAAGGTGACCGGTCAGAAGATAAACCTTGTTTCCGGTTGGGTGTTTCCAGAATTGGGAACCCACTTTGGAAGCATTCTATTGGCGCTTTGTGTTCGTTCGGGGTTGGACGAATTCATATTCTGTGAATCCCAATCTTTGCTGGAGTGCTGATTTTCCAACTAGTTTGAGGGTCCAGGTCAGATTGGGGCAAAGTTGATTGACAGACCCCGGATCCTGGTACCCCTCTAAAGGCAAACCAAAAGTAGATTGTTTCAATAACGGGAACTCTGGATTAAGAACCTGTTTGATAGGGGGTGTCCCCTTTTACTGCGGCTTCAGACTTTTCTTTTGGGCGCCCGCCCATATTAGGGCGGGTTGTTCGTTTGGAGGGGTAACATTCAGGGGTGCTTCAACACGTCAAAAGGCGTTGACCCCCAGCCTCTGCATGGAATGGGCGCCACAAATTAATCAATCCCAGTTTGTTTGTTTTTTTTCTTCGGGGGTGTTTCTGTCAGGTTTAATTAGTGGGGATTCACTTCTAGAGGGGCTCACCCCCCCCCCCTTTTGATTGGCCGGTTTCTACTTGAACCCCAAAACTACCCGACCAAACATGGGGTTATTGCCAGCCCCAAAATGATGGTTGATGGTGTCCATTTCTGTTTTAGGGGTAGTTTGAAGGTCAAGGTACCTTTGTGTGGTAGATCAAAGGGGAAACCAAAAGCGTTTTCCTAGAATTCTCCAGTTGTTCTTCCTTTTTCTTTGAAGGGTCCCAGCCACTTCGATCCGGGGCTCTCCAGGTAGCCCACACCTCTCGCTTGACACGCCCGATTCGCCTCGCGAGACCCGAGGCGGTGGCAGTCAGTCGAAGACGCAGAAGAACCAAGAGGCACAGTCCACCAACTTCTCCCCCACGCGCCTCGCACAGGGATCTGTATTCTCGCGCCGGCTTGTTCCACCACGGGTCTCTTCAGATTAGATTTATATATGCATATTAGTATGTATATACATATAAATATTGGTTATGTATGTATGTATTTATGTATGTATTTATTTATGTATTGATTTATTTTTTGTTTATTTTATTTATTTATTCATTTATTTATTTATGTATCATTTATTTATCATTGGTTTATTTATTTGTTTGATTATTTGTTTATATGTGATTATGTATTTATAGTTTATATATATATATACAATGTGGGTATCCCTTTTGGCCTCCTTGAACTTTTTGCGATGCTGATGGTTGTTTTTTTGTTTAAAAAAAACACACAGCCGGTGTCAGGGGGACATAAGGGGGTAGCCCGCCAATCGGATACGGGGAGCCCGTCAATCGCAAACTGTCCCGTCCCGCCAATCACGGACTGCCAACCCGCCAATCGCGCACTGCCAAGCCCGCCAATCGCATCCCAACACCCGCCAGTGAAATCGAACCTCGAGCACTTGGTCAGGGGTTGAATTTGATGTTAGTCGACTTTGGTCGAGCGCAGTGGTTCGTGGCCCAATTTAGTCGGATTGGGCAAGTCTCCACTGGAAAATTCTGGACAGTCATTTGGTGGAATTTGGTCGAAATTGGTAGAATTTGGTCGAATTTGGTCAAGTTTGGTCGGGTGTGGTGTTCGGTCGAGTTTGGTCGAATTTGGTTGATTTGGGTCGAAATTGGTCGAATTTGGTCGCACGGGGTGGAGCGCTGTCAATTTTAATTGACTTCGAATTGAGTTTGGTCTTTTTTGGTCGAGCGCAGTGGTCCAATTTGGTCGGATTGGGCAATCCATCGCCAGACTGAATTCAACTGAATTCAACCGGAAAATTCTTGAAATTTTCCAGTCACATTCTCTAGGCTGAATTTGGACAAATTTGGCCGGGTTTGGTCGAGTTTGGTTGGGTGTGGTCGAGTTTGGTCGAATTTGGTCGAATTTGGTCGAGTGTGGTCGAATTTGGTCGAAATTGGTCGAGTTTGGTCCAATTTGGTCGAATTTGGTCGAAATCGGTCGTGTTTGGTGGATTTTGGTCGAAATTGGTCGAAATTGGTCGAATTTGGTCGAGTTCGGTCGGGTGTGGTCGAGTTTGGTCGAATTTGGTCGATTTTGGTCGAGTTTGGCGGAATTTGGTCGAAATAGGTCGAATTTGGTCGAATTTGGTCGAGTTCGGTCGGGTGTGGTCGAGTTTGGTCGAATTTGGTCGATTTTGGTCGAATGTGGACCTTGGTCGGATTGGGCAATCCATCGCCAGACTGAATTCAACCGGAAAATTCTTGAAATTTTCCAGTGCGATTCTCCAGGCTGAATTTGGTCAAATTTGGCCGGGTTTGGTCGAGTTTGGTTGGGTGTGGTCGAGTTTGGTCGAGTTTGGTGGAGTTTGTGGAGTTTGGTCGAATTTGTCCGACTTTGGTCGAGTTTGGTCGATGTTGGTCGAATTTGGTCGAGTTTGGTCGAAATTTGGTTGAAATTTGGTCGATTTTGGTCGAAGTCGGTCGAATTTGGTCGCGCGCTGTCTACTATAATTGACTTCGAGTTGAGTTTGGTCGACTTTGGTCGAGCGCATTGGTCCAAGTTTGTCGGATTGGGCAGTCCATCGCCAGACTGAATTCAGCCGGAAAATTCTTGAATTTTTCCGGTTGAATTGTCCAGGCTGAATTTGGTCAAATTTGGTCGGGTTTGGTCCAGTTTGGTCGAATGTGGTCGATTTTGGTCGAGTTTGGTCGAGTTTGGTTTGGTCGAGTTTAGTTGGATTTTGCTTGAGTTTGGCCGAATTTGTTCGAGTTTGGTCGAGTTTTGTCGATTTTGGTTGAGTTTG
Organism: Effrenium voratum; assembly: GCA_963377175.1. Lineage (NCBI taxonomy): Eukaryota > Dinophyceae > Suessiales > Symbiodiniaceae > Effrenium > Effrenium voratum. The sequence goes on along the minus strand of CAUJNA010003643.1, from coordinate 114,703 downwards.
GTCGAATTCAGCCGGTCGATTTTGGACGATCTTGAGGATTTCGGACGATTTTGGTCGACTTTGTTTTTTGTAGTCCAAGTCTAGCACGCGAAGCACACTTCCGCAGCTTTAGCTCGAAAATCGCAACTTTATAGTACAAGTCTAGTACGCGAGGTACACTTCCGCAGCTCCAGCTCGAAAATCGCAATTTTATAGTGCAAGTCTTGTACGCGAAATGCACTTCAGCAGCTCCCGCTCGAAAGTCGCAACTTGAGGGTTATCGTTTTTTTTTGGGGGCTCCACAGGGTATCGCGCAGTTTGGACATATAATTCAACCCCTCTTGATAAAGTGGTCGACGTAGGTTTTGTCCGTGGCTCATATCACTCTAGGGTTTAGGGCTTCTGGTGGCCCACACACGCTGGCCCACACATCACTTTAGGGCTTAGGGCTTCTGCTGGCCCAACCTGGCTTTAGGGTTGCTGCTGCCCCACACCTCGCTTTAGGGCTTCCGCTGGCCCACGCACCACTTTTTATTTCGTAGGCATCGTCAAACGGAGGTGAAAGCCATCGAACTCGAATGTTCTGCTCCAAGACCTGAGGCTGGCTGTCCGATGGGAGATCAAACCGCGGGAATCGGGCGGCTGAGCCTTTGAAACTCCCGGGAGAATACACAAATGATCAAAAGCTGGTATGAAAGGGTGCAATGCTAACTAAATATGAAAGGGGTCAGTCTAAACCATTGCACATAGTCATAAGGGCAGAAAGCTTTCGACGCCTTAAATGAAGGCTTCCTTTCGAGCCTTTGTGGGTCGGAGACCGAAGTTCTGAATCAGGCGCATTTGGCTATGGGGGAAAGGAGGGGATACGGGAATGGGTTGGACTCCCGTGCGCATGTTTAGGAAAGCCAAAAGGGAACCAGCCATTTACAGGAGCCCGCGAACCCCAAAGGGACTCATATCCAACACACAGGCCATATCTTTGTCTCCTTCTCCTTTTTGGGGTATGTTTTAAAACTGGGATTTGGTCCCCAAAATTGTGGTTTCCTTTTGATTTCCAAAGTAACAGGGTACCCTCAAAAAAAGGGAACAACCATTGGTACCCTCCAAAAGCACTTGCTTGCGTGGTTTCCTTTTTGGCGTCCTCAAAAAAACAAGTGCACGTGTTTTGCTCCCAAACGACGTGATAAAGACAGAGAGAAAGAGACAAACAAAAGAGGGAAAGAGAGAAAGAGAGAAAGAGAGAAAGAGAGGGAGACAAAGTATGCAAAAAAGATGCCAGGAAGCACGGGCAACGGGCGGGTGTGTAATTCTCTCAGAGCCCAAATAAATGCGTTGGCTTATGAGCATAAATCCCTACCCGACTGGAAACCTTCAGACACGCCCTGAAACGGGTCCTTCAACCCCCGGCGCCCGCAAACAAAAAACAAACAAATGCTCTGTTTTTGTCTCGAGCAAGAGAGGTACCCTATTGGGAAGCGGCTACCATTCCTTGTTCCATGAAGAGCCTTTCCAAAACGGGTTCCCCTATTTTGAGAGAGACTCAATTGTTTTTTGTCGTTTAAACTGGGTCGAATGTTTGGAAGAGCCGTCTCAGGCCTCCGAGCACATGCCAAAGCAGATCAGCCTCGGGTGGGCGGGCCGAAGGACGCGTCGGGCACCGGCCCCCACAACCCAAGATGAAACCCTTCGGCTCGAGAACACCATCCGACGCCACAGATGACTGCGAATTGACCTCTGGTGGGTTCTCAGAATTGGGCAGCCTAATTCCAGTGCGGGGAGTTGATCTTTTTTTTTAGGTCTCCGCTCGCCAAACCAAGCAAAAGACGGGCGGAACACTGCCGCCAAGCGGCGCATCGAGCGCGGCCGTCGCACCGCCGAAGCCCGGAGGCTTGGCAGCCACGAAGGCCGCGATAACGGAGCGGACCTCGTGGGCAACACTTGGCCGGCCCCCACGCCAGGAACACAGCAGTTGCTCGAACTGTTAGCAATCTGACAGAATACGGACTCCGCTGGCCTGTCAAGGCTTGGCCGAAGCAGAAGGGAGTGCCAAAGCCTGGCCACGCAACGTGCCCCAATAGAAGAGCATTAAACGAGCACTAGATGAGCACTAGACGAGCACTAGACCGAGCACTAGACGGGCGCTAGACGAGCACTAGACGGAGCACTAGACGAGCACTGGATGAGCACTAGACGAGCACTAGACGAGCACTAGACAGAGCACTAGACGAGCACTAGACGAGCACGAGCACTAGATGGGCGCTAGACGAGCACTAGACGGAGCACTAGACGAGCACTAGACAGAGCACTAGACGAGCACTAGACGAGCACTAGACGAGCACTAGACCGACCACTAGATGGGCGCTAGACGAGCACTAGACGGAGCACTAGACGGGCACTAGACGGAGCACTAGATGAGCGCTAGACGAGCACTAGACAGAGCACTAGACGAGAAATGGACGAGCACCAGATGAGTACTAGACACTAGACAGAGCACTAGACGAGCACTGGACGAGCACTAGACCAGTGCTAGACACTGGACAGAGCACAAGACGAGCACTAGACGGCCACTAGACGAGCACTAGAAGAGCACTGGACGAGCGCCAGCACTAAACGAGCACTAGACGAGCACTAGACGGCCACTAGACGAGCACTAGACGAGCAGTCTGGCGATGGACTGCCCAATCCGACCAAATTGGACCAAATTCGATCAAATTCGACCAAACTCGACCAATTTCGACCAAATTCGACCAAATTCGACCAATTTCGACCAATTTCGACCAAACTCAACCACGCCCGACCAAGCTCGACCAAACCCGGCCAAATTTGACCAAATTCAGCCTAGAGAATATGACTGGAAAATTTCAACAATTTTCCGGTCGAATTCAGTCTGGCGATGGACTGCCCAATCCGACCAAATCGGACCACTGCGCTCGACCAAAGTCGACCAAACTCAATTCGAAGTCAATTAGACATGACAGCGCTAGACCCCATGCGACCACATGCGACCAAATTCGCCAGAATAGGGAGGCCACGAGCCACCTCCGATAGAAGAGCAGTAAACGAGCACTAGACGAGCACTACGAGCACTAGATGAGCACTAGACAGGCACTAGACGGAGCACTGGACGAGCACTGGCCGAGCACTAGACAGAGCACTGGATAGAAGACTGGACGAGCACTGGACAATCACCGGGCGGAGCACTGGACGAGCACTAGACGAGCACTAGCAGAATCATGGGTTTTCAGCCCCCACCAGAAAATCAACAAAGCCAAAGACCCAACGAGAACAAACATATGACAAAAGCAGTGTAGGTCACACTTCCTCTCACCAACGGAAGGCGCTTGTATGAGGGCACCTGGAAGACGAAACTCCTCTCGAGGAGACCCACTGTAGGGACCCAAGAGCATCTGGCTTTTTTTCGTGCTCAGGGCAGCGAGCGGGGGCGGCTCTGGCAGCGGCGGAAGCACTGAGGCTCGCGATCACAAAGGCACTTCAGCTACGCTTCCACGGGCATGGATCGGAACCACTCCGGCCGGCGGAGCCCTTCTGCAACACATAGACTTGAAAAGCAGTGGCGAAGAGCTGCAACGCAGAAAGCCGAAAGCAATTCCGCAGCCCTTCACCTCCGAGCGGCTGCTAAGCGCAGAAACTCCAACGAAATTCGAATTGGCTGCAGGCAGTCACTTCTGGGCCAAGAAGTTTTGGGAAGGACAACTCTCGAAGGATTATGGCCAAGGTGCGTCTCCAAGGATGATCCCGCTGAGGGTTTGCATTCATTGCATTTATGTAAGTGCGACCTCGTGGCCACACCCATCGGCCCGGCACAGTGCCCCCGCGGCCAGGGTGGCATCGCTCAAGCTCGTGAAGCCATGCGTCATTTATGCAGCCTTGCTTGAGGCAACGGATCGAAACCATTCAAAGTGCATTTTGCAGCTCACTCTGGGCAACGCAAATTCACCTGTGGCACACCGAACGCTGGGACGCTGGGGGCTCAACCTGGTATCTGGTTTTGGCTCCACGCTTCAAACTACACTTGCCCAAGGCTTACCGGCTCATTTCAGGAAGACTGTTGGCGGCAAAGCGCATAGTTCTGGCGAATCTGCTCACACTAGTCATGCATCAACGACCCCCTCGCAGAGCCACCAGCTTAAGCTCACAAACACGTGTCAGCTACGCAGCATGCTGCAAACCACATGGCACTAGGGTTGGAGTTCTAGTTCCCCGGGGCTGGCTACCCCGTGCAAGAAGCATAACATCTGCTGCCAGGACCCAGGACGAGTGTCCAAGACAGGATCAGCTGCGAGGACAGTGCCTACGAGGCAGGATGCTGCGAACGCATGTGTGGCGGCCTTCCCTCCAGCGCCGGGTCCCACTCGTTCGCCACCCAGGCTCCCTGCTCGATCTGGGACAGCGTCTTGACGGCCACCCACAAGCTCTCGATGTGCACGGAGTCCTCTGTCTGAATGACCTGGTTGGTTTTTTTCTTGCCCTTGACAGAGCCCTCTACATCATAGAGGACCTTGAAGTAGCATTCAAAAAACCAGCCAGGCACAGGCGTGGGTGCAAAGCGCGCGTAGCTGTGAATGAGGTGGCTGTTCTTGTCCGTATGTAAATAAACGCCAGCGTGCCCAGGGAAGAAGCGGTGACCCTCACTCTCATCTGCGCTGGCCTTGAGATGGCCAGCAGCAGCAATCATGTAGAGAGCTTCAGCGACTGTGCCGTGCCAGCCCACGCGAAACTGCGCCCCCTCCTTCACCTTGCACGGCAAGAAGGGCACGCAGCCAACGCCTGGGCTGACAGGCACATAGTCGCCAAAAAGGTCAGCCAGGGAGCCGTGCGGGCCCGGACGCGTCTGCCACAGCTGAGCAAGCAGCATCTTGACGTCCTCGTGCCCTGGCGGCCCTACATCGACAGCATCGCCTATCTGATGCCACCAATGCTTCAGCATCTTCTTCCCCTTCGCCTGGCACGGCACCTCCAACCAGGCAGCGACCCGGCCGCGCGCAGCGTCCGAGAACGGCCACCAGAGACGCCGCGCCTCGCTACCACGGGAGGACACCTCACCGTGGCTGCTCGACGACGACGCCCCTGATGCCGCCTCTAGCTTGCGCCGCTTGCTGATCTGCTCGAGGGCCTCCACAGCTTCCGGCCGCGCAACCAGGTCGCTGACAAAGCCGCTGGACCTGAGAGCCTCCCTCTCAGCACGGCCAAGGCGCCCACGCTGCCGATGCAGCTGCGAATCAGACACCGAGGCCTTACCAGCAGCTGACCGCCCCACATGTATCTCCTCCCTGCGGTCAGCCGACAGCGGCTCATTCTGCCGCAGGAGGGAAGGAATGTCCAGCTCAAGCTGGATATGCATGGCTCCTGTGGTTGCAGGTTACAGGTTCGAAGTGAGTGGTTCAGGTCTTCTGCTTTCCCTGTTGGACATGCAAGGTTAAAGTGTGATATAGAGAAGCTTGTCCACTGAGAAAAATAGCATTGCAGAGTGAAAACATATGAAAAGCTAGCAGGACTTGACTGTAAGTTCTGGCTTGCTGTAAATTGCAAGCTCATATTGAGCCAATTGCAGCGTTGTGCTGCGTTCAGCTTTCACACAAACAGCTCACAATGGCAACCCCTAGTCGTGTGTGCGCAAATCCTTGGCACCCTGTCAAGTCAACTAAAGCGCACGTGTCTCTCAACTTCGGTTGAGTGTTATTGAACATGTAAACAATGTTTTGGCCACCTTGAAGTGAAAAGGACCGTTTTGGCCACATGCTAATCGTGCTCACACACTCCCTTTAAACCGTGTGCCAGCCGCTAGCCATTCAGTTAACAAGCCTCCCAGAATAGCAAGCTTCCAAGCCAAGGGCCAAAAGGGACTCATATCCAACACACAGGCCATACCTTGCCGCCACGGGAAGAACGGCACAAGGCGCGCCGGAGGCGCCTCACGGCCGGTAGCCAATGGCGCAAAGGAGAATGTGCTCGTTGAGCAAGCGGATTCTACCGAAATCGTCGCGTTGTTTTGAGGGCACCCTAGTGCCCGTGTCAACTTGGTTTAAACGGAAGCCAATAGAAAATAATGCAATTTTGGTGTCTATGTTGATACATTCCCAAGGCATAAAACTGCTTCTACCACCGAAACACACCGCCACCCTAAATACACCGATCCCACCGTTGGTCAAACTATACTAGTCATCCCCAAGGGAGCGTTGCAAGCAACATAAAGTCCACCACTTCAGCAGGTCAGCAACGTTGACCCCCGAAGAAAAAAGTACCCGCGGATGAGAAAGATCTGGAGATCCCTGTATTCCTTCCTCCAGGCGGACCCCTACTTCATCAACTCAGAATCACGGGTTTTCAGCCTCCACCAGAAAATCAACAAAGCCAAAGACCCAACGAGAACAAACATATGACAAAAGCAGTGTAGGCCACACTTCCTCTCACTAACGGAAGGCGCTTGTATGAGGGCACCTGGAAGACGAAACTCCTCTTGAGGAGACCCACTGTAGGGACCCAAGAGCATCTGACTTTTTTTCATGCTTCCGGCGCAAGCAGGGGCCGGGGCCGATGCTGAAGCGAACCAAGCCACGAATAAACCTGGCAGTTGAACGTGGGAACTGTTGTAAGTGGAGAATGCCCTCTGAAATGGGACGAAAAACCACAGCGAGTTAGCAACGCATCCTTGGCAATGCATCGACACTCATAACTCCCAGGCGCCAGAAACGGGGCCTTGAAAAGGCCGATTCCGATGCATTGCACCAGTCGGAATGCAATATTCCTGCCAAGGGCGGGGCGATTCAACCCCCTCTTCAACCTTCCCAGTTGTTCAGCAGCCCTGGCTGAAACAGGGAACCCTTTTTTGGGGATTGACTAGTAGGGAAACCACCAAAGAAAAATGATAGACAAGAATTGGTGCCACGGAAGAACTGGGCCTATGCACAAGTTTGACTTCGAGTTGAGTTTGCTCGACTTTGGTCGAGCGCAGCGGTCCAAGTTTGTTGGATGAATTCAGCCGGAGATTTCTTGAAATTGTCCGGTTGAATTCTCTAGGCTAAATTTGGTCAACTTTGGTCGGGTTTGGTCCAGTTTGGTCGAATTTGGTCGAATGCGGTCGAGTTTGCTCCAGTTTGGTTCGGTCGAGTTTAGTTGGATTTTGCTCGAGTTTGGTCGAATTTGTTCAAGTTTGGTCGAGTTTTGTCGATTTTGGTTGATTTTGGTCGAATTTGGTCGCATGTGGTCGCATGGGGTCTAGCGCTGTCATTTCTAATTGACTTCGAATTTAGTTTGGTCGACTTCGGTCGAGCGTAGTGGTCCAATTTGGTCGGATTGGGCAGTCCATCGCCAGACTGAATTCAACCGGAAAGTTCTTGAAATTTTCCAGTCATATTCTCTAGCCTGAATTTGGTCAAATTTGGTGGGGTTTGGTCGACTTTGGTCGGGTGTGGTCGAGTTTGGTTAAATTAGGTCGAATTTGTTCGAATTTGGTCAAATTTGGTCGAACTTGGTCGAGTCGGGTCGAGTTTGGTTGGATTTTGCTGGATTTAGGTCGAATCTGGTCAAGTTTGGTCGCCTCTGGTCGAATTTGATCGAATTTTGGTCGCATGGTCTCGAGCGCTGTCTATTTTAGTTGACGTTGAGTTGAGTTTCTCGAGTTTGGTCGGGTGTGGTTGAGTTTGGTTGAGTTTGGTCGAATTCGGTCGCGGTTGGTCCAGTTTGGTCAGGTTTGGTCGAGTTTGGTTGGATGTTGCTCGACTTTGGTCGAATCTGCTGAAGTTTGGTCGAGTTTGGTTGAATTTGGTCGCAGGGCGTCGGGCGCTGTCTATGTTAGTTGACCTTGAGTTGAATTTGGTCGACTTTGGTCGAGCGCAGTGGTCCAAGTTGGTCGGATTGGGCGGTCCATCGCCAGACTGAATTCAACCGGATTTTTTTTGATATTTTCCAGTCACATTCTCTGGGCTGAATCTGGTCAAATTTGGTCGGGTTTGGTCGAGTTTGGTCGAATTTGGTCGAGTTCGGTTGGATTTTGCTCGAGTTTGGTCGCATTTGTTCAAGTTTGGTCGAGTTTGGTCGATATCGGCCGAGTTTGGTCAAATTTGGTCGAGTTTGGTCGAGTTGGCTGAATTTGGTCGCATGGTGTCGAGTGCTGTCTGTCTACGCTGTCTACGTTAGTTGACTTTGAGTGAATTTGGTCGACTTTGGTCGAGCGCAGCGGTCCAAGTTGGTCGGATTGGGCGGTCCATCGGGCGCAGTGGTCCAAGTTGGTCGGATTGGGCGGGTTTGGTCGAGTTTGGTAGGGTGTTCGGTTGAATTTGGTCGAATTTGGTCGAATCTGGTCGAGTTGGGTCGAGTTTGGCCGAGCTCGGTCCAGTTTGGTCACGTTTGGCCGAGTTTGGTCGAGTTCGGTTGGATTTTTGTTCGAGTTTGGTCGCATTTGTTCAAGTTTGGTCGAGTTTTGTCGAATTCGGCCGATTTTGGTCGAATTTGGTCGCATGGGGTCGAGCGCTGTCAACTTTAATGGACTTCTAGCAAGTTTGGTCGCAAGCTGCCCGGGCCTCTGCTGCCTTGTGATGCTGCCCAGCAAGAGTCGAGCCAGCTGCGGCCTCCGTGGGAACCCCCGGCGCCCGCAAACAACAAACAAACAAATTGTTTTTTTTTGTCTCGAACAAGAGGGGTACCCTATTGGGAAGTGCCTACCATTCCTTGTTCCATGAAGAGCCGGTCCAAAACGGCTTCCCCGATTTTGAGAGAGACTCAATTGTTTTGTGTTGTTTAAGATTGTTTAAGCTGGGTCTAATGTGTGGAAGAGCCGTCTCTGGCCTCCGAGCACATGCCAAAGCAGATCAGCCTCGGGTGGGCGGGCCGAAGGACGCGTCGGGCACCGGCCCCCACAACCCAAGATGAGATCCTTCGGCTCGAGAACACCATCCGACGCCACAGGTGACTGCGGGTTGACCTCTGGTGGGTTCTCAGAATTGGGCAGCCTAATTCCGGTGCGGGGTGTTGATGTTTTTTTTTTTAGGTCTCCGCTCGCCAAACCAACCAAAAGACGGGGAACACTGCCGCCAAGCGGCGCATCGAGCGCGGCCGCCGCACTGCTGAAGCCCGGAGGCTTGGCAGCCGCGAAGGCCGCGATAACGGAGCTGGACCTCGTGGGCAACACTTGGCCGGCCGCCACGCTAGGAACACAGCAGTTGCTCGAGCTCTCAGCAATCTGACAGAACACGGACTCCGCTGGCCTGTCAAGGCTTGGCCGAAGAAGAAGGGAGTGCCAAAGCCTGGTCAGGCAACGTGCCGCCACTTGAAACTGCCCTTGCCAAGACTTTGCAATCTGATAGGCAGATGGTCGGCTCTGCCCGCACCCAACGGGAAGATGACTGGCACTTGCACTGCATGCGTGTGCCTTCATTGGCTTTTGCGGTCTACGATGGCAGGAGCTAGTTTTGTATAGCTCTAGCACATTCTGTGGCCCATTGCAAATTGTAGATGTGGCCTTGCGGGCCACTCCAATGCACGATCGAATTAGCCAGCATGCCAGTGCCAGGTCCGTGTTTATTGCAAACACCGGAGGCTCTGCTGCTGGCATTGTGCCAAGTGATAGCATGAGCTAGTTCTCTCTAGCTCCAGCACATTCTGTGGCCCATTGCAAACTGTAGATGTGGCCTTGCGCGCCACTCCAATGCATGATCGAATTAGCCGGCATGCCAGTGCCAGGTCCACGTTTTTTTTTGCAGACACTGGAGGCTCTGCTGCTGGCATTGTGCCATGCAAGAAACGGCGACCGCCGCGACTTTGCCAATGCTGCATCACTGCGAGCTGGCCTGTGAAGCACTGCCGGAAGCTTTCTTTTCATTCTTTTCCCGGACCCATCCATCCAGGAGTTGCCTGGCAAGCACCTTTGCCGGAGGAGTGGTCCTGGAAGGAAGCAGTCGAGTTCAACACGAGCTTTGTTGAGTTGGTGAGCCCCAAGACCAGAACAAAAGAAGAAATCCCAGTCAAAACGCCGACTTCGGGTAATCAACCTGCTTCCCACACTGCCAGTGCAAGCAAGCAAGAGCAACTTCCAACACTCGCAGACAACCTCGTGGACGTTTGGCCCAGTCCTGGCATCGCCGTGCAACGCGTGCACAGCTTTGGCGACACCACTCGCCAAAGCTTCCCCCAGCGGCATTTTTGCCTTGCCCACTTTGATCAGTGCCTCGTAGTGCCTCATGAAGGCGGCATGGGTCAGACCTGCCAGCATGCCAGCAACGGTCTTGTCCGCCTCCTCAGTTTTGGCTGCCTTGCGCGGAGTCCAAATAGCATCTTCGGCAGCTGACTGCGCCGCCCGGGCCTTGCGCTTCTTCTGCGCTGCTTTGGCTCTGGCCTTGTCCCTCTTCTGTTGCACAGCCTGTATTGTTTCCCATGCGCCTGGCGCATCACATGGCCTGCCAGCTGGCTGCGGCATGCACTTGATCACTTTGTCGGTCCGGGTGAAGTCCTGCAAGCTGTGGAACTCTACCGCGCCGGTGCCCTCAATCCACTGCACGAAGAGATCATGTTCGCATTGCCCCCGGCATGCAAACGTGGAGCAAGAGCAAAGGTAGGGCAGCCCCCAGCAGTCCTCTTGCTGCACGCGCTTGGTGCGCGGCCGGCTGACAAGCACAAGCTCCTGCACGATCTCTTCCAGCATGGCCAAGGACACGGAGCCATCATCTTTGACAATGTGAAGTTTTTTGGCGGCGCAGAGGATTTCTGGCTTGGTTTCAGCCCTCATGAAAGCAGCAAAGGCCTCAGCTGTCTTCTGGTCCACCTGGTGGCTTGGCTCGTACTTCCACATGACATAGTGTCTGTCAAAGTCCATCAGCTCCTGATCGATTCGGTGGAAGTTCCACGGGGCCCTCTGCGCAAACTGCCAAGCCGATTTCGCCCATTGCTGATGGCCCATGCTGTCCTGCCGCAGTAGGGTTCGACAAAAGGCAAGGGTTCGACAAAAGCAAGCGTACTTGGCAGCGACCCCTGTGGCCCCAACTTGCGGCCCCGCTACCGCCAGTCACCAACACACAAGCAAAACAGAGCTCAGAAAAGGGTCCTCCGCGCGGGATGCTGGCCGAGAGCTCCCCGAAAGCAGTTGATGCGCAGGCCGATCTGGAGCAGAGCGCAAAGTGGCCACCAAGTCCCCGCCAGCCTGGGTGTTCCGCTCGTGCATCAGCGCGCGCAGAGCCAGTTCCACCTCCGGCGCAGCCGTTGCCAGATCCGTGTTGGCAAGGTTGCCAGTGCACCGCTTCAAAGCGGCCCACTGCGACTCCTTGGATTGGCCCACGCTTGCAGGCGTAAACCCTGGCCGGGCGACAGCTATGCAGCACTGCCACTCAGCAGACCACAGCTGGCCCTGCTTGGAAAAGGCCACGTCAGTCAAGTAAGACATCCAGTCATACTCTTCCTTCACCCGCAGGCGGTCCAGGAGGGCCTGCGCGGCAAGGTCGAAAACCAACGGCGGGTAGAAGGCCGACTTCTGCGCCCAAGCACTCAATCCTCGCGACAAAGGCCCTTTCCTGCGCCGGCAAGCTGCAACCTGATGCCGAAGATCCCTGCGGTAGGGGACACCCTGGAGCTGCGCGCGATGGGCGGCTCTTTGTGCGGGCGAGTTGTCGTAGAAGGCAGCCTGCACGTGCCTTCGGAGGTCCAGCCCGCGCTCCTCGTAGATGCCCAGGATCGCTTCCTTGATGTCCCCACAGAAAGCCGCGCTCTCCTTCGGGGTCCAGGCATGGCCCAATGAAAGCTCCGTCGTCCTCCAAAGCCCACCGGTGAGATGGAGCGCGGGGCAGGCTATAGTGCTCAGGCACCAACCGGAGCAGTTCATCTTGTAGGTTGCGTCCTCCGACCAGATCAGGCTGCCCCCCTCATCCACCCACTTTCTGATTGCCCTGACCTCTTCCTCCAAAATGAACACGGTCGCGGCAACGCCCTCGGTCTGCAGAGCTCGATAATGCACCCCAGAATTGGAGGAGTTCCGAGCCTCCACAACCAGCCTCAGCACGGTGGGCGAACAATGCGCTTTGGCATCCCCTCGTCTTTTGGCGCGGACGGCTTTGAGACGCCGCCTGGCAGCTTCTACTGTCCGCAATCCAGGCAAATCTCTGCGATCCGTGCCATCTGCGAGCAGGGACGCCAAGCCTTGCGAAGGCGTCAGATGGGCGATGCGCTGCGCAGTCAGCCTCTGACGCACGGTCTGCCCGCGCACAACACGAGCAGTAGCTCCAGCACATGTGCCCCGCTCATAGACGCAAGCTTCCCACTCTGGGTCATCTGCCAAGCTGATCTTCTGTGTCAAAGTGATGTAAAAGGTATGGTGCCGAGCCTGCCTCCCTCTTGCATCTTTGGCCCCCTGCAAGTCAGCGTGCTCTGTGCATGTGGCCCATGCCTTGCAGGTGTCGCCGACCACGGCCCTATCCACGGCTCCGATGATGCCTCTGCTGCTCAGCAAATGCCGCACGAAGTCTCTCCACAGGTGGAGGTGCCTGCGGCACTCACTGCCTTTCTCAGGCGGCAATGTGTCGCGGGCCAGCTCTTTCCATGGCTCCGGCCGGGCCATGGCTCAGTGCGCGGTATTTGAGCACGCGCAGGGCTGCAGGAAGAGCCTGCCCTGTGGCACACGTACACACACAAGAAGACATGGCTGCGTAGAACAAGAAAAAGAAACGTCACATGCTCAGTTCACATGCAAGGCACAGGTAAACAGCAAGCTGGTCTGCCACAGGTACTACAACCTCAACTTGGTAAGGGTTTCCTAGGGTTTAGGATCGAGGGTTCTGGAAGTCTGGTTTAGGGATTAGGGTTCCGGGTGTCAGCTGCCCTCTCTGTTGAGACCGAAAACACACGAAACATATGTAACTGCAGTCGTTCAGGCGGTACAAGACCCAGAAAAAAAAACCGCAACAGCAACGTCTCACAGGAGTGCGGGGCATAAGACACATGCAGCCTACAGCGGCTCTGAGGGTGGGGTTCCTACACGTGGAGGGAGGCATTATCTCTTGCAGGAGGACACCTCACCACAAGAGATAGTGAGCCTGGGGGGGGGGGGGTGGGCGGGTAAGCCGACAGAGGAAAGTCACACAGGCACATAGTCGCCAAAAAGGTCAGCCTATTTTGAGAGAGACTCAATTGTTTTGTGTTGTTTAAGTCTCTGGCCTCCGAGCACATGCCAAAGCAGATCAGCCTCGGGTGGGCGGGCCGAAGGACGCGTCCATTGCACGATCGAATTAGCCAGCATGCCAGTGCGTTTATTGCAAACACCGGAGGCTCTGCTGCTGGCATTGTGCCAAGTGATAGCATGAGCTAGTTCTCCCTAGCTCCAGCACATTCTGTGGCCCATTGCAAACTGTAGATGTGGCCTTGCGCGCCACTCCAATGCATGATCGAATTAGCCGGCATGCCAGTGCCAGGTCCACGTTTTTTTGCAGACACTGGAGGCTCTGCTGCTGGCATTGTGCCATGCAAGAAACGGCGACCGCCGTGACTTTGCCAATGGCGCATCACTGCGAGCTGGCCTGTGAAGCACTGCCGGAAGCTTTATTTTCATTCTTTTCCCGGCAGTCTGTTTTCCCAAATAGTGTTTACAAGTTTGCACTCAGGTTTTCTCAAGCGCGGCGGCGACCACGCTTGCTAGCACACCGAAGCTGACATAGGCTACTGGCCCTGCTGGCTAGCAGCAGCAGCAGCAGCAGCAGCCGAGAACACACAGAAACACGGTTGCAAAAGCGCCTGTGTGAGTTCTCACTGAAAGCTCTCACCACGAACACATGCAGAAACGAGTGTTCTGAAAAGACCTTTGTTTCAAAGTATGTTTATCCCAAATAGTGTTTACAAGTTTACACTGAGAAGTGCTTGCGGTAAGAGCTAAGACTGGGCTGGATCACACTGCTAATGAGCACACAGCGCAGGATCATGCGCCGAAGGCTATTGGCTAGGGCGCCCCTGGTTGCAAATTGCAAAAGCGAATGCGTGAGTTCTCACTGAAAGCTTTTACCACGAACCAGTGTTCTGGACAGACCCTTGTTTGGAAGTGTGTTTAACCAAATATTTACAAGTTTGCGCTCAGGGCTTTTCATGGTAAGAGCCAAGGCTGGATTGGATCGCGCCGCAAATTAGCAGCCAGTGGGGCGGCGACCACGCTTGCTAGCACACCGAACTGACATTGCTCGCAGGAAAAGCTGCGCCTCACTCGATCCAGCCCCTCAGCTGATAAGCTAGCCAGTCCTGCGAACGCGCGCAACGTACATCGCTGCAAGTAAAATGCTACTGGTCAGCAACTGCGTAGGCTGCTGCTCACATCGGTGAAGAATATGAGTAAAGTAAAACATGAGAGGCACGACCCAAAGGGGCGCAAGGAAAGCTTGGCTCGTACCAAGTGGCCACTAAGAACAACCAGCAAGTAGCCGCGCCCAGCAGCCCATCGGGCCTTGGAGTGGGCGTAGTTAGCGCACATCTGCTGCAGCCCGCGCCAGAGCTGCCTCGGGGCAGACCGCAGCTGCATCAGGCAATGACGGCGCCATCTGCAGCGCCCCTTGCCTGAGCAGGCCAAGGCCAAGTTTCCTCTTGCTGTCTCGACCCCCGCGCAGCCGTACCCTTGCCCAATTTACCTATGGCCATGCCCGTACGTGTCTGTCTCCAAGATAGGGACCCGCGCAAACACAAAACAGCTCAGGCTAATTTCTCTTACTGCCAACATGGCTTGGTCGTGCAGTAAAGGGCGTCAGTATACGTGCCAAGGCTGTGGGCCGCGCCAGGCCGATATCTGACAAACGCTGAAAAATCACTTCACAAACAGACGGGGTTCTGCGAACCCTTGGACAAAGTGTTTGCAAAGCCTTCCCAGGATGTCAGCAGAATCTCACAGAAATAGGCCAATTCTTGGCCGTAACCCTACAAACCGGGGCTGCCCAACGCACGACTCCCCGCAAAATTGTCTCAGTGACACAGCGCTTGTATGAAAACACGCAAGCCGAAGTGCGCATGAAGCGTCAGCGCAGCTGAAGCTCTCACAGGATAAGCTGACAGATGTACACCGCACATGCCCTCGGGAAAAATGGAGCTGTTGCTTCACTCATCAATTTCGGACAAGCGGCCTCAGCGCCGCAAACACTGCATCCGCGCCCTCCGACTCCGACTTGCACAGCTTGAAGCTGTTCGTCGAGCTTCCAGATACCCTCAGCGCGCCAGGCCTCAGCAGGTGAAGGCGCGTGTCAGCGCGCCTTGCTTTCACAAGTAAAAGCAAGACGCCCTGACAGGCATTGGCCACTGTGACTCTGACAAGGGCGGGTTGCCACAGACAGCGCTAAGAGTCAGCAAAGGAACAAAGGAGCAAAAGACAAGCGATAAACGCGTCACAAGCCAAAACGGAGTTGCCTCACGCTGGGCGAGACGCCCCGAAGGCTGAAGGCGTCCGGAGAAACTCTGAATGTATCAGCCCGAAAAAAGTTCCTTTGGACAGAGTAGTCAAGAGGCCAAGCGCCCGTGGAGGTGGGCAGCGGGAATCGCAGTTAGAGCCTTCCAGCTGGGACCCCGCGGCCCTTTTTCGGCTGTTTCACTGCCCCGTGGACCTCAAATAATTTGGAAGCTTACCAGCTAGGTGGAGGAAACGTAAACAGGCATGAGTAGGCGATGCATGTTCCGCCCAAGGCACGGGACATTGAACTCCGTGGCGAACTTGATGACCAGTGTCTCAGCCCGACCGTCCGGCAGGACACGCTCCCGGATCTGCTCCACGGGCGCCGGCCCATACAATGCCTCGAAATCGGACAGGGAGAACACGTCGTACATGCTGGACGACCATGTCAAGGCCACCTGCCACGCTCTCAAGCCCGAGCATTGGCGCTTGGCGTTCCGTTTCAGCTTATGCACTTGAACGAATGAGAGCCAACGCTTTGCATTTCTCGTGAAGAGGCAGCTGCACACGCTGCGCACTAACAAACATGAGAAGAAAGCGCCAGTCCAAGCAACAGCGTCTTGCAATGCAGGACCCCTGTGAGAGTTCCGAGATGCGTTTATCTCAGGGTTCTTCGAACCTGCGGGGTACCAATAAGAGTACTTCTTCAGAGCACTGAATAGATCCCCGGCGCCTCTTCCGTCATAGAGACCGCGCCCTGCTGGGACGCCAGGTGCTGGTAGGCCAGACTACAATCTGTTCCTCTCTCTTGCTTCAGCTGACTCAGCACCTGCCTTTTGAAGGGAGCGTGCGCAACAGTCGTCCAGAACTGACTCATCGTTGAAACTCCTCTCAAGCACGCAGGCCGCTGCGCGGCATCCATCCGCAACACCTTCTGCGCCTCACGGCGCTCCCCAACTCCAAAACCGTGGGAAAGAAAAATGTTTGCTGCGCCCTCTGCACAGTTTGCCTGTAACCGCTTCCCCCGGAGAATAGGGCTTACGATGCTAAGTTTGTTTGGCCCACTGCTGAAGCAAAGCTAAACCGACCGACCCCAGATCCAAAACGTGTTCGGGGTCATCTCGGCCGGCAGCAAAAACACCCAAAAAAGAAATGGAAAGGGAGCTGTGCAGCACGAAACTCTTGCGCAGAAACGTCAACTCTGGACCTTTCTCCAGCCCAGGAAAGGGAGGATTGCTTTCCCACTGAAAGGCAATACGCCTGGATGCACAATGTCACAATACGAAACTCTTAGTCGGAAACGTTGACCCTCAACACTCACTCCAAATGCTGCGGACAGGAAAGCCATGCAACTCGCCTCACTGGGTTCTCCATTTGCCTCTTTCAACAAAATTCAACCACTTCAGCGACGCTGAATGCAACAAAGCTCCCTGTTCCGTCTCGAAGTCCATGTCTGTCTTGGATCTGGGAATAGCAATAGGCCCGGCTCGTAATGCAGAAGCATGGAGACCATTTTTCGTCTTTACGGCGCGAATTTTTGGGAGAAGGGATGACTTCGCCCAGGCACGAATAGGGAGCACCGCGAGCAACGCTGGCCGGCTGGTTCCCGCTCGCGCCCTGTGACCGGCTTCGTCTGGTACCGATAGCCTGTGGCGGAGATCGTGTTCCAGACCCTGCTGTAAGAAATGGCCACATAAGCGGATACAGCGCTGCTCAACACTCAATGAAAACACCGTAGCTGACCGACCGGTGGCAATTTGCAACAAGTTGGCCGACAGGACCCATTCGACATGGCTTAGATTCTATGCCTGGCTCGTCACCTGTGCGCCAGAGCCTGAACATTTCGGGCATGGGCTCTTGCCGAATGTCGCAACACCATGTACGAGAAACGCGTGCAACCACCGCAAACCCCACCGTCCGGTTTTGCTCGGGGGCCCCACAAAAATATAAAGGAGAAAAAAAGAGCACCGCACTGTCTTCCCTCTGCATAACGCGCGTAGAAAAAGGGGAGACAACTGTCTTTGCCAGCAGAGGGGAGCAAGCAAATCAACAATGGCGAATCAAGCCCTCATGGACAAACCTTCCTTTTTATAGCAATCGGAGGTCACAGTGGCCACGTGCCAAAATCACACAATCCTCTCAAGCGAGCCGCGCCGTGAAGCCAAGCCGCAACACCAAGCCACCTGCGCGCTTGTCTGGCTGCAGAGCGCGCACACGCGAACAGCGCAGGAGCTCGATGTGGCAACCTTCTGGGCTGCGCCGCCCTTTGCCTCCTGCACAAACGGAGTGGCACAAACAGCAATGGACACTGGAAGCCACAGGGAACGCGCTATCGCGCACGGCGGCGCAAAAATTCATGCACCAATGACCTGCCTTCGCCTTGGCACTCACCGCTGGAACCTCGCAAACACAATGCCGCAGCTGGCTGACCACTGCTGCGTGCTCAGCTGGCTGTCCTCGGCTTGTTCTTCCAGCATCTTTTCCTGGCAAATCGCATTGGCCACACAGTTGCCACAGGCCGCAACTGCTTCCCAACCAGACGTGTCGGGGGGGGCGCCCTCCTCTGAGTTTGCTTTGCGTTGCCTCTTCGCCGGTCGCGCCTGCGCCGCTACCAGTGGACGTCTGATCCGTGCTGTTGATTTCGTGACAACTGACAATGCTGTGACTGACCCAACACGTCGCCTCGCGTGAGTCATCTGCTGCTTTTGCCTTTCCCTTTCCCTTTGCCTTGGCTTTGGCCTTGCCTGGCCGCACACCAGCGCTGCAAAGGCCACGAGCCACTTAGCAATGATCGAGGCCCCCACTGGCGGGCTTCGCCTTGCTCGGGCCCTGACCAAAGTCTCAGCGCGCGCGCACTCACGCACGAAAAAAAGACACACACACACACACACACACACCAGAGCTGGCGGTCGCTCGCTAGCAAATATTCATGCATGTTCCGCCTCTGCGCTGCGCTGTCGCTTCATGTTGGACCCTCTTTAATGTGACCCCCCCACCTGGAACAGTGGAACCAGTCACCGGGACCCTCTGTAGGTGAGTCCTGGGGGTCTGGGTGGAGCTTGGATCAGTGGGCTAGCCAGCAGCGAAGGGCAAACTCACTGCCTGCGCCGCCCGGAGAAAACAGTCAATGAGATGCGAATAGCCGCGGGCATTCTCGACCGAAGCCAGGCAACACGCTAGCTCCAGGAATCTTGTCCTATATTTGTACCTGCCGCCGTCTGCGCTCCAATGCGTAGCCACCGCGCCAAGTGTTTGCACCACAAAGCCTCCTAGCAGCATTCGCCACTTCCCATCCGTAGGACAATGTGCTCCTTGCAGGCTATCCTTTGAGTTGTCACGGCAACTTGCTGGCCCGACATTAGCACCAACGCAGTGTCCTTCCCGGCAACGACCGGCTGAACTGCTCTCACTCGACCATCTGTGCTCTCAACTTCCTCTGCATGGCATGGATGGTAATTTGCAGCCAGGAGGTTGGAGTCAGCATCGCCCCACTTGGCGCACGTCGGGTGCTGGAGCGTACAGCTCGCGCCCTTGCGAACGCGCTTCAGCGCCAGCTGCACCTGCTTCTGCCTGAAGCACGGGCTACTGGCTGCCTTGGCGCGCACCGAACTTGGCGTTTTCGTTGGGGAAAGCAGGGCCACCCTGGCCTGGCTGGCTGTTCCTCCTTGCTGGCGCGCGGCTGCCTTGAGGGTTTGCCGCTGGATTGTGGTGAATGCGTGAACCGCGCAGCGCAATCGCCAACTAGCAACACAGCCCGCTGGACCGTGGTGCGGGCTAGGTCGGCACACGCCCGCCGCGGTGCCCCGCGCAGATGATGCCAAGGGCTGCCCAAAGACAAGCCGCAGCTTGCCTGAACAGGCCCAAACTCTCCCTTTACGCGGCTCATCGCAGGAAAGGCTCACGCTACGAAACGACGCAAACAGGCTAGCTTTCAGCTCTCCGGACACTCGACAGCACGCAGAGGGCTGTACTTTTTGAGGAGAGCATGTCTATTCCCCAGCCACACGCGCACGCATATTTACGCGCACGTGCGTGTCCTTGTCTTGACTCCTTTCTTAAATTAGTTTCCGTAGCGCGGAAGTTCCCTCTAAACTCCCTTTGACTACATGGCGGTGCACAGGCCAAAGCAAGCCGAGCTGCTTGCATATACGATCTTCTTAATCCGGAATCCGTGCTGCAAATTGCGGGTCGCGACCGCATGTTGGAGCATGCGAAATCCATGCAAACCATGCTCCGTAATCCGCAAACCGTCCAATCTAATCCGTATGCCGCATAATCCGCAGTCCGCATAATCCGCAACCCGCTAATCATTGGGGATTAGGTTTGAGCAAGCCTGACCCAAATTTCAGCGCGCGCTCAAGCAAAAGCGCGTGGAAATCGCCCTCGCCTCTGCCTTTGCTTTGGCCTTGGCCTTTGCTTGGCCTGGCCGCGCCAGCGCTGCAAGAGCGCGTGGCAATCTGATGCCTTCTCTCTCTTTACGATTGAGGTCTGCGCCGGCGGGCTTCTCCCCACCCTGTCCCTGACCGAAATTGCAGCGCGCACACGGCGCAGACACACACACACACATGCACATACACATACACGCACCCGCCCACCCACTCACCCGCGCACTGGACAAGCACTGGACGAGCAAGACGAGCTCTGGATTGGCCCCGCCTGCAAGCGTGACTCCGCCATCTGCTCCAAAGCAGCAACGCTGGCCTCCAACCAGGCAAATAAGCTAGCAACAGCAACAGCGCTCCCTCTCTGCTGGCAAAACACGGGCATCCTCACAATCGCTCTGCCAAGGCAGCCAAAAAGATATGTCAATGCCCAAATGATACACTGAACAGAGCAGAGCACTAGACGGGCACTAGACGAGCACTAGACAAGCACTGGACAAGCGCTAGATTGAGCGCCAGACGAGCACTGGACGAGCACTAGACGAGCACTTGACGAGCGCTAGACAAAGCACTCGACGACAGCCAGACGAGCACTAGACGAGCACTTGACGAGCACCAGACGAGCGCCCCAGGCCTAGACGAGCGCTGCACTAATTAGACGAGCACGGGACGAGCGGAACGGGGACAGCACGAGGGAGAGCAGCAAAAAGTTGCACAGCACTAGACGTGGCAGGCGCGGCACTTCGGCAACCTGGGGGGGGTACAGATTTCGTGGCAAGCGCAGCAAACAGTTGATGTCGTGTTCACACCCTGCCACATTGCGGACGACTACTACATCTCCTGATACTAAAAAGGATCTCAAAGACAGGTCAGCCTGCACCGGGTTCGCGACATCGCAGGACAGGACACGCGTGTGCCGCAACCCAACGGCCATGGGACTTGCTGCCAAGTCCTGAGGCAGTCAGCCTCAAGCTTCCTTGCGCGCAGCCGAGCAGTTGAGAGTCCGGCGAGCACGCCGAGTTCGGGGTCGGACCTTTGTCTTAAGCAACGATGAATCCAGCTGGCACCATGGAACTGGGCACGCAGCAGCGTCAGCAAGTCCATTGTCTCCGGACCTGATGCTGAGGAAGCGCTCACTTTGTCTGAGGCCTGCATGGCTGAGTCCGCCGCTCAGTCCTCGCCACGCGCCATACGTGCGTGCCAGTCGCCTGACACCGGACACCGCCGAATCCGGACGCTCCCAAAACTCTGCAAGGCAGGGGCCGCATTGGTTGGTCAAGCCGCATGCGGAAGAGGGTGGGGGGGTGGCTTCCTGGCAGCTGCAACACTGAGCTGGGGAACGCTGCAACGAGGAGGACAAACCGGAAAGGCTGGCCATCGGCAGGGGCAACCATGAGCTCAAGATGCTCGTCCTAGTCATGGGGCTGGCTGCGCTACCGCCATGCATGCGAAGGATAGGGGGAACCTTTCCCAAAAAATAAAAACATCGTGGCCATGGCCCGGCACCTGCTGGGGTGAATCAATCAACGCAGCAAGGCGCTGACCTCGGCAAAAGACTCGTCATCCTCGAGGCCCTGAGGAGCACTGGACGAGAACTCGACGAGTACTAGACACTGGACAGAGCACTAGACGAGCACTAGACGGGGACTAGACGAGCACTGGACGAGCGCCAGAATAGGGAGAGCACGTTCCGGGGATAGAAGGGCGCTAAACGAACACCGGACGAGCACTAGACGAGCGCTGGGCGGAGCACGAGACGGGCGCTGGACGGAGCACTAGACGAGCACTAGACGGAGCACTAGACGAGCACTGGACAAGCGCCAGAATAGGGAGAGCACGAGCCACCCCCGGAAATGTATGGAAAATGTACAGGGATAGAAGAGCACTAGACGAGCACTAGACGAGCACTGGACGAGCACTAGACAGAGCACTAGACGAGCACTGGACGAGTTCTTCGCCAGACGAGGGCCAGACGAGCACTAGACAGAGCACCAGACGAGCACTAGACGAGCACTGGACAGAGCGCTAAACCAGCACTGGACGAGCACTAGACCAGTACTAGACACTGGACAGAGCACTAGACGTGCACTAGACGAGCACTAGAGAGAGCACTAGACGAGTACTAGACACTGGACAGAGCACTAGACGGGAACGAGACGAGCACTGGACGAGCGCCAGAATAGGGAGAGCACGAGCCATCCCCGGAAACTTCTGGAAAATTTCCGGGGATAGAAGAGCACTAGACGGGCGCTGGAGAAGCACTAGACGAGCACCAGACAGAGCACTGGACGAGCACTAGACGAGCACTAGACCAGTGCTAGACACTGGACAGAGCACTAGACGTGCACTAGACGAGCACTAGAGAGAGCACTAGACGAGTACTAGACACTAGACAAAGCACTAGACGAGCAGTGGACGAGCACTGGACGCGCGCCAGAATAGGCAGAGCACGAGCCACCCCCGGAAATTTCTGGAAACTTTCCGGGGCTAGAAGAGCGCTAAACGAGCACTGGACGAGCACTAGACGAACACTGGACAAGCACTAGACGAGCACTAGACGAGCACTAGACGAGCACTGGACGAGCGCCAGAATAGGGAGACCACGTGGACAGAGCACAAGACGAGCACTAGACGGCCACTAGACGAGCACTGGACGAGCGCCAGAATAGGGAGACCACGAGCCACCCCCGATAGAAGAGCACTAAACGAGCACTAGATGAGCACTAGACGAGCACTAGACCGAGCACTAGACGGGCGCTAGACGAGCACTAGACGGAGCACTAGACGAGCACTGGATGAGCACTAGACGAGCACTAGACGAGCACTAGACAGAGCACTAGACGAGCACTAGACGAGCACGAGCACTAGATGGGCGCTAGACGAGCACTAGACGGAGCACTAGACGAGCACTAGACAGAGCACTAGACGAGCACTAGACGAGCACTAGACGAGCACTAGACCGACCACTAGATGGGCGCTAGACGAGCACTAGACGGAGCACTAGACGGGCACTAGACGGAGCACTAGATGAGCGCTAGACGAGCACTAGACAGAGCACTAGACGAGAAATGGACGAGCACCAGATGAGTACTAGACACTAGACAGAGCACTAGACGAGCACTGGACGAGCACTAGACCAGTGCTAGACACTGGACAGAGCACAAGACGAGCACTAGACGGCCACTAGACGAGCACTAGAAGAGCACTGGACGAGCGCCAGCACTAAACGAGCACTAGACGAGCACTAGACGGCCACTAGACGAGCACTAGACGAGCAGTCTGGCGATGGACTGCCCAATCCGACCAAATTGGACCAAATTCGATCAAATTCGACCAAACTCGACCAATTTCGACTTCGACCAATTTCGACCAATTTCGACCAAACTCAACCACGCCCGACCAAGCTCGACCAAACCCGGCCAAATTTGACCAAATTCAGCCTAGAGAATATGACTGGAAAATTTCAACAATTTTCCGGTCGAATTCAGTCTGGCGATGGACTGCCCAATCCGACCAAATCGGACCACTGCGCTCGACCAAAGTCGACCAAACTCAATTCGAAGTCAATTAGACATGACAGCGCTAGACCCCATGCGACCACATGCGACCAAATTCGCCAGAATAGGGAGGCCACGAGCCACCTCCGATAGAAGAGCAGTAAACGAGCACTAGACAAGCACTACGAGCACTAGATGAGCACTAGACAGGCACTAGACGGAGCACTGGACGAGCACTGGACGAGCACTAGACAGAGCACTGGATAGAAGACTGGACGAGCACTGGACAATCACCGGGCGGAGCACTGGACGAGCACTAGACGAGCACTAGACGAGCACTGGACAAGCACTAGACGAGCGCTGGCCGAGTGCCAGAATAGGAAGACCACGAGCTACAATTTCCGGGGAAAGAAGAGCACTGGACGGGCACTGGACGGAGCAGTAGACGAGCACTAGACAAGCGCTAGACGGAGCACTAGACGAGCACTGGACGAGCACTAGACGAGCACTGGACGAGCGCTAGACAAGCACTAGACGAGCACTAGACGAGCACTAGACGGGCACTAGACAGAGCACTAGACGAGCACTAGACGAGCAGTAGACAGAGCAGTAGCACCAGATGAGTACTAGACACTAGACAGAGCACTAGACGAGCACTGGACGAGCACTAGACGAGTACTAGACACTGGACAGAGCACAAGACGAGCACTAGACGGCCACTAGACGAGCACTGGACGAGCGCCAGAATAGGGAGACCACGAGCCACCCCCGATAGAAGAGCACTAAACGAGCACTAGATGAGCACTAGACGAGCACTAGACAGAGCACTAGACGGGCACTAGACGAGGCCTAGACAGAGCACTAGACGAGCACTGGATGAGCACTAGACGAGCACTAGACGAGCACTAGACAGAGCACTAGACGAGCACTAGACGAGCACTAGACAGAGCACTAGACGAGTTCTAGACACTAGACAGAGCACTTGACGAGCACTGGACGAGCGCACTAGACGAGCACTACACGAGCACTGGACGAGCGCCAGAATAGGGAGAGCACGAGCCACCCCCGGAAACTTCTAGAAAATTTTCGGGGATAGAAGAGCACTAAACAAGCACTAGACGGAGCACTAGACGAGCACTAGATGAGCATTAGACTGAGCACTAGACGAGCACTAGACAAAGCACTAGACGAGCACTAGACGAGCACTAGACAGAGCACTAGAAAGAGCACTAGACGAGCGCTAGACAGAGCACGAGACGAGCACTGGACGAGCACTAGTCGAGTACTAGACACTGGCCAGGGATCGAAGAAGGCTAAACGAGCGCGGGACGAGCACTAGACGATCGCTGGGCGGAGCACTAGACGAGCACTGGACAAGCGCTAGACGAGCACTGGACGAGGGCCAGAATAGGGAGAGAGCGAGCCACCCCGCGCACTAGACGCAGCACTAGACGAGCACTGGACGAGTGCAAGACGAGCACTGGACGAGCACTAGACGAGCACTGGACGAGCGCTAGACGAGCACTGGACGAGCACTAGACGAGCACTAGACGAGCACTAGACGGGCACACAAGACAAGCACTAGACGGCCACTAGACGAGCACTAGACGAGCACTGGACGAGCGCCAGAATAGGGAGACCACGAGCCACCCCTGATAGAAGAGCAGTAAACGAGCACTAGACGAGCACTAGCAGCAATGGACACTGGGAGCCACAGGGAACGCGCTATCGCGCACGGCGGCGCAAAAATTCATGCACCAATGACCTGCCTTCGCCTTGGCACTCACCGCTGGAACCTCGCAAACACAATGCCGCAGCTGGCTGACCACTGCTGCGTGCTCAGCTGGCTGTCCTCGGCTTGTTCTTCCAGCATCTTTTCCTGGCAAATCGCATTGGCCACACAGTTGCCACAGGCCGCAACTGCTTTTTAACCAGACGTGTCGGGGGGGGCGCCCTCCTCTGAATTTGCTTTGCGTTGCCTCTTCGCCGGTCGCGCCTGCGCCGCTACCAGTGGACATCTGATCCGTGCTGTTGATTTCGTGACAACTGACAATGCTGTGACTGACCCAACACGTCGCCTCGCGTGAGTCATCTGCTGCTTTTGCCTTTCCCTTTCCCTTTGCCTTGGCTTTGGCCTTGCCTGGCCGCACACCAGCGCTGCAAAGGCCCACGACGCCACTCAGCGTGATCGAGGCCCCCTATGGCGGGCTTCGCCTTGCTCGGGCCACTGACTAAGTCTCAGCGCTCGCGCGCACTCCCGCACGAAAAAAACACACACAACACACAGAGCTGGCGGTCGCTCGCTAGCACTAGACGGCCACTAGACGAGCACTGGACGAGCGCCAGAATAGGGAGACCACGAGCCACCCCCGATAGAAGAGCACTGGACGGGCACTGGACGGAGCACTAGACGAGCACTAGACAAGCGCTAGACGGAGCACTAGACGAGCGCTGGACGAGCACTAGACGAGCACTGGACAAGCGCTAGACAAGCACTAGACGAGCACTAGACGAGCACTACACGGGCACTAGACAGAGCACTAGACGAGCACTAGACGAGCAGTAGACAGAGCAGTAGCACCAGATGAGTACTAGACACTAGACAGAGCACTAGACGAGCACTGGACGAGCACTAGACGAGTACTAGACACTGGACAGAGCACAAGACGAGCACTAGACGGCCACTAGACGAGCACTGGACGAGCGCCAGAATAGGGAGACCACGAGCCACCCCCGATAGAAGAGCACTAAACGAGCACTAGATGAGCACTAGACGAGCACTAGACAGAGCACTAGACGGGCACTAGACGAGCCCTAGACAGAGCACTAGACGAGCACTGGATGAGCACTAGACGAGCACTAGACGAGCACTAGACGAGCACTAGACAGAGCACTAGACGAGTTCCAGACACTAGACAGAGCACTTGACGAGCACTGGACGAGCGCACTAGACGAGCACTACACGAGCACTGGACGAGCGCCAGAATAGGGAGAGCACGAGCCACCCCCGGAAACTTCTAGAAAATTTTCGGGGATAGAAGAGCACTAAACAAGCACTAGACGGAGCACTAGACGAGCACTAGCATGAGCATTAGACTGAGCACTAGACGGCACTAGACAACCGCACTAGACGAGCACTAGACGAGCACTAGACAGAGCACTAGAAAGAGCACTAGACGAGCGCTAGACAGAGCACGAGACGAGCACTGGACGAGCACTAGTCGAGTACTAGACACTGGCCAGGGATCGAAGAAGGCTAAACGAGCGCGGGACGAGCACTAGACGATCGCTGGGCGGAGCACTAGACGAGCACTGGACAAGCGCTAGACGAGCACTGGACGAGGGCCAGAATAGGGAGAGAGCGAGCCACCCCGCGCACTAGACGCAGCACTAGACGAGCACTGGACGAGTGCAAGACGAGCACTGGACGAGCACTAGACGAGCACTGGACGAGCGCTAGACGAGCACTGGACGAGCACTAGACGAGCACTAGACGAGCACTAGACGGGCACACAAGACAAGCACTAGACGGCCACTAGACGAGCACTAGACGAGCACTGGACGAGCGCCAGAATAGGGAGACCACGAGCCACCCCTGATAGAAGAGCAGTAAACGAGCACTAGACGAGCACTAGCAGCAATGGACACTGGGAGCCACAGGGAACGCGCTATCGCGCACGGCGGCGCAAAAATTCATGCACCAATGACCTGCCTTCGCCTTGGCACTCACCGCTGGAACCTCGCAAACACAATGCCGCAGCTGGCTGACCACTGCTGCGTGCTCAGCTGGCTGTCCTCGGCTTGTTCTTCCAGCATCTTTTCCTGGCAAATCGCATTGGCCACACAGTTGCCACAGGCCGCAACTGCTTCCCAACCAGACGTGTCGGGGGGGGCGCCCTCCTCTGAATTTGCTTTGCGTTGCCTCTTCGCCGGTCGCGCCTGCGCCGCTACCAGTGGACATCTGATCCGTGCTGTTGATTTCGTGACAACTGACAATGCTGTGACTGACCCAACACGTCGCCTCGCGTGAGTCATCTGCTGCTTTTGCCTTTCCCATTCCCTTTGCCTTGGCTTTGGCCTTGCCTGGCCGCACACCAGCGCTGCAAAGGCCACGAGCCACTCAGCAGTGATCGAGGCCCCCTCTGGCGGGCTTCGCCTTGCTCGGGCCCTGACCAAAGTCTCAGCGCGCGCGCACTCACGCACGAAAAAAACACACACACACACACACACACAACCAGAGTTGGCCCAGATGCCTCGCTAAGCAAACATTCAGGCTTGTTCCGCCTCTGCGTGCGCTGTAGCTTCCTGTTTATTATTTTTAGGACCCTCTTTAATGTGACCCCCCCACCTGGAACAGTGGAACCAGTCACCGGGACCCTCGGTAGGTGAGTCCTGGGGGTCTGGGTGGAACTTGGATGAGTTTCAATTAGATTTAGTATTGGCAGACTTGAGTCTCCATTTGATTTAGTATTGCTGGAGCTTCCTTTTGAGATTTGGGACTGAGTTTCCAATCGATTTAGTACTGTTGCCAGCGGAGCACGCCGGCTCCTGCTTGCTCTAGGGACTGTGTCGGAATATGCTTCCGGATCTGCGCAAGAACGGAAGTGCATATTCAAGCTAGCCTGGCTTTCGGCCATAGCAGGCGCACCGTCCGCTGCTCTTCCGTCTACCGCCTGCAGCGGTCGACTGGCTCTTGCGTAAGACTAGCGAAAAGAAACCTGACACTGTTGTTGCCTGCGCCTCTATCTTGCTCCCAGCCACACTTCCCAACTGTTCTTCCTGGGCTCTCCACATCCCATCTGACCCACTGACCGCATCTGCCCGAGCAATCCACATGCACCCGTCCAGAAGCGAAGGCAACCAGGGCCTTGTCATCTGGCTCTTCCCCAGGCAACCTGCTGGCCTGCAGTACGAAAACTTGACTCCGATCCCGACGAATGTCTCCTGATTGAAGGTCTGCCCGGCTTCTGCATCCTTTTCCAATCTTACCGGTGTTTTTTTTTGCGAGTTCCCCTTCGAGTTCAAGGGCTTCTCAATCCGAGGTTCCCCAAACGCCTCGATCAAACGCGCCGAACCACGCGGCGGCTTTTCTCTCAACGGAAGCGAGCGAAGGTCCGCCTGCTTCTGTGCCAAGGCCTTGGCCTGCAGCTCTTTCTTCTCCTCCAAGTGGGCCGCGTCGCTCTGCTTGCTGGCCATGTCCGTCCTAACGAACGCGGGGCCGTTGTTTTAAAACGGCTCTGACTGGATGATCGCGAAAAAACGCCCCCCGTCCCAGCGGAAAAACCCAGAGTTACAAGGTGATGTTTGCACCCGCTTGCTCAGTGACCCGGGCAAACCCGAAAAAAGAGGTTGGCGAGTTTAGCAGTGAGATTAAGGGAAAAGCAAGCAAAGGCCCCAAACCGCCGCCGGCTCCGCAGAAACCTTGTGATTGGTCGGGGGCGCTACAGTACTGGGCGACCGCAAAACCCGTGCGATGGACACTTCAGAGTCAAATCCTCCTAACCAAAAACAAGTGGTTGCAAATAGACCCTTGTCCACCCCCGCTTCTGGGCTTCTCATAGTCTTCCTTCTGTGTGGTTCCCAATGGAGAAATTTCTGGACATATGGGTATGTGACAAAATAGGCTACCCCCCCCAAATTCACGCGCTGGCCAGTCTTCGCACCGGTGGCCACATCGACCCCTTTGCTAGCCCAGGGGCTTGGACTCCGCGGAGAAGGCCTTGAACTCTGCACGGCTCTCCGCCTCCGCCGCCTAAAAACAACAATGCACTGCTGCTGCAACAGCCGAATATGCCCCAGGCTTGCCTGCTAGCGCAAGATGCGCAGCCCACGTCCGGCCTTGTCTTGCTGGCTTTCTGGCTGACGGGCCCTGCTCGCCTCCGAGCCGCGCGCAAGTCACGCATGCTCCCGCGACTTGGGTCCATCCACCTCGCCTCCTCTTCGTCGATGCTGGCAGCTGGGCCGAACAGCACCTGCAGTTGCAGCGCGCTCGACGCAGGCCATTACATGCAGACCAAGGCTCAGGCCTTGAGCCAGCGCTCAGACTCGCTTGCACTTCCAAACTGCAAAGCGTGCCATACCCCGCGCAAAAGGCAGTCAGGGCATTCCAGCTGGAACCGTCCCTGCAAGCTTCGCGTCAGGCGATGGCAGAACTCCTGGCCGACATGGGCGGCGGCAAATGTTACTTGAAGTCTCTCTGCTCTCCGCAACCCGCCTCTTCCGAACATGCATCTGACGCGGATAGGAAGCCATCCTGCAAGCAAGAACCCCGGCCAACACCACGCAATCTTGCCCGCTTGACATGGCTGGGCCTGTGGAGCCAGGCGCCATAGATGCCTGTACAGCGTCTCCAGGTCAGCTAGCTCGCATGCCGGCTCCTGCTTGCTCTAGGGACTGTGTCGGAATATGCTGGAGGATCTGCGCAAGAACGGAAGTGCATATTCAAGCTAGCCTGGCTTTCGGCCATAGCAGGCGCACCGTCCGCTGCTCTTCCGTCTACCGCCTGCAGCGGTCGACTGGCTCTTGTGTAAGACTAGCGAAAAGAAACCTGACACTGTTGTTGCCTGCACCTCTATCTTGCTGAGTATCTTGCTCCCAGCCACATTTCCCAACTGTTCTTCCTGGGCTCTCCACCCCAAGGGCCTTGTCATCTGGCTCTTCCCCAGGCAACCTGCTGGCCTGCAGTACCAGCCAGTAATCAAAATGGGCCAGCCCCTGCCGATGCAGTGCTTCCGGGCAAAAAAAAAAAAAAAAGGCTAACCGCAAGGTTTTTTGCCAGGTAGCCGCAAAAAAGCCAGGATCCCCTTCAAGGGCTCAAGGGCTTCTCCCAAACAACACAGACTGCTAATCCAAGCCTTCTCTAACTTCAGACACACCGCTGCAAAACGAGACTGCTTCGGTAAGTGGACTTGGATGGGGCTTGACGGAACCTTAGAGCCTTTGTGAGGGCCATGTGGAATCCCTCGACCTCGCAAGATCGGTGCAGAATGTTCACCCCACGGGATGTCTTGCGAGCTCCCTGAAAATGGGTAGGCCTCATTGACTTTTGGTTTTAACGAAACCTTGTCAAAATGGCCAATTGTGGACGCTCCTCACATATCAGGGACCCGACGCCAGACGCCAGACCCCCTTACCCGCAAGACCCAAACCCGCATGGGTCCCTCAGTTACTGGTATTTGGTCGGGGCCGGGGAATTTTAGGGTCCCTATGCGTGGGGTTTTGGATGAGAAACCCATTTGCTTGTTGGCGGGTTGTCTTTCTCAATTGCCTTTGGAGGGAATGGGGGCAGATCAAAAGGTCCTCTGCAGAAAAGTTCCCCATCATTGGGGGCCAGGAATATTGATTAGTTCCCAAATTTGGCTTTCCAAATAACTCCCCTAAGGCCGTGTCTTGAAGGAATGAGCAAAGGCTTCATTCCCCTTTCCCCTTTTGATCCCCTGAGAAAAACCAACCAGCCAGGGATATCTTTTTGTCACAGAGCCAGGGTTACCACGTAGCCTTCAGACCCAAACATGTGAGCCGCCTGGAAACTGCCAGCTTTCAGAACACA
This sequence comes from Effrenium voratum, assembly GCA_963377175.1. Taxonomy (NCBI): domain Eukaryota; class Dinophyceae; order Suessiales; family Symbiodiniaceae; genus Effrenium; species Effrenium voratum. The sequence continues at coordinate 83,944 of CAUJNA010003643.1, read as the reverse complement.
TCGGGCTCCAAATGACCCACGAATATTGATTAATTCCCAAATTTGGCTTTCCAAATAACTCCCCTAAGGCCGTGTCTTGAAGGAATGAGAGAAGTTCGGGCAAGGGCTGTGGACCTGAGCCAAAACATGAACCGCTCATAAGGCTCACTCGTTTTATGAGAGATACGAGCTCAACCCTTATACTACCTAGAGAGAGAAGTTCCATCGGCAGGGTTAAAAGAACCTAGTCCATGTTGTGACCCTCGAGCTGTTTCTGTTGGCCAAGCCCAAAACACTTCGAAAGACTCCAAGAACTGAGGCTCAGGATGTCCCTCTCTTTAAGAGGGAATAACGACCTCGAGTCACCAAAGGGTTAGGGGATGAGAGACTTCTTAAGGCCAAATAAGGCAGAAAGGGTTTATAATCCGTGTTGGTGCCATAAAAAGAGGCAAGCCTCATTCTCTTTAAAACCCCCCAAACCACCCAAGTAGACACGCCCTATTTTGGCACATCTAAAGGATACCCTCGAAAAAGACACGCCCAAAGACAGTCTCTGAAAAACAAACACGGCAAGCGGTCGACGCGCTCGCAGTCAACTGCGCCTCCTGGCGATGCGCCTCCGCTTTGGCCGCCTCCGCCTCGGGGGAGAGACACTGCTTCTTCAGCTCCTCAAGCCAAGGGCGATGTCATTTCCGTGGGGGCGATGTCATTTCCGTGGGGGTGGGTCATTTGGAGCCCGATGTGTTCTGAAAGCTGGCAGTTTCCAGGCGGCTCACATGTTTGGGTCTGAAGGCTACGTGGTAACCCTGGCTCTGTGACAAAAAGATATCCCTGGCTGGTTGGTTTTTCTCAGGGGATCAAAAGGGGAAAGGGGAATGAAGCCTTTGGGATCCGCTCGTTACATCGGAATTTGCATGGTTTGCCCGGACCTCCAGTAGATATCCATGGGAAAAAGGGCACCCCTTTTTGAACCAACCCCCGAGTACAACAAAAACTCGATCTTCAAATGTGTCATATTCTGGTCAACCTCAAAAGTAATATATATATATAGATATATATATATGTTTGTCTTAAAGTGGGGGAACTCCTACTTTTTTTCGTGGCTTCCTCTTGGTTTCCACCCTAAGCTGCCAAAAAGGGCCCCTCTTTAAAGGACGCGGTCCCTGTTCTGAGACACCCCCGAAACGATCCGATTCCTCGAAGTATCCGGTCGCCGAGCCCAGCTCCGACTGCGAGGAGGCCAAGTCCGCCTATCGATATTCGCTTTCGACTCGCCCAGGCGTGCCGTTGGATTGACCCCATTGCGTGCCTTGGAGGGGTTCCCTGTTTTGAGGTTGGCGTTTTCTTAAACCACCATGCTTGGCTTTTTTTGAGCAAACCACCACCCAAAATGGCCGGCGCGCTGTTTGGAGACAAACCCAAGGTCAGAAATGGGGGCGACCCCTCTATTCAAATCACTTTTGGGGGGGAAGTACACCTCCACTTTGGGGTGGATTTTAGCGTTTGGGGGAACACCTCCGCTCGATCACCTTTTGGGGGGGACGCACCCCTGACTCACTGACGGACAAAACCGACTGCGCACCAGGTGACAAACATGAAACCCCATTTGATTCCAAAGGATATTAACAATTGAACCCCTAGCTTAGATCCCTACCACATTGCGGACCCCGAGAAAACTTGACTCCGATCCCGACGGATGTCTCCTGATTGAAGGTCTGCCCGGCTTCTGCATCCTTTTCCAATCTTACCGGCGTTTTTT
>CAUJNA010003643.1:0-82106 GCA_963377175.1 Effrenium voratum | reverse complement strand
GGGTTTTTGGGGTCGCCGATGCTGCTCCAGTGCTCCTCTAGTGCTCCGCAACTGCTCGAAGGAAAAAGTCCAAATTTATTACTCTTGCGCCTTCCCGGTCGTGGCTCTCGGTCCTCCCTGTTCTTGCGCCTTCCCGGTCCCCTCTTGCGCCTTCCCGGTCCTTCTGCTCGCGCCTTCCCGGTCGTTGCTGTCGCGCCTTCCCGGTCCTCCCTCTCGCGCCTTTCCGGTCCGCGCCTTCCCGGCCCCACTCTTGCACCTTCCCGATCCCCTCTTGTGCCTTCCCGGTCCTTCCGCTCGCACCTTCCCGGTCCTTGCTCTCGCGACTTCCCGGTCCTCCCTCTTGCGCCTTCCCGCTCTTGGCTCTCGGTCCTCCCTCTTGCGCCTTCCCGATCATTGCTCTCGCGCCTTCCCGGTCCTTCCTTGCGCCTTCCCGGTACCCCCTTGCGGCTTCCCGGTCCCCTCTCACGCCGGTCCTCCCTGTCGCGCCTTCCCGGCCCTACTCTTGCCTTCCCAGCCCCCTCTTTCCTTCCGCTCGCGCCTTCCCGATCCTTGCTCTCGCGCCTTGTCGGTCCTCCCTCCTGCGTCTTCCCGGTGAAGGCTATCGGCCCTCCCTCTTGCGGTAGAATTATCCAGGCTGAATTTGGTAAAATTTGGTCGGGTTTGGTCCAGTTGGGTCGAATTTGGTCGAATTTGGTCGAGTGTGGTCCGGTTTGGTTTGGTCGAGTTTCATTAGATTTTGCTCGAGTGTGGCCAGAGTTTGGTCGAGTTCTGTCGATTTTGGTCGAGTTTGGTCGAATTCAGCCGGTCGATTTTGGACGATTTTCTGGATTTTGGACGATTTCGGTCGAGTTTGGTCTTTGTAGTGCAAGTCTAGCACGCGAAGCACACTTTTGCAGCTCCAGCTCGAAAATCGCAACTTTATAGTCTAGTACGCAAAGTATACTTCCGCAGCTCCAGGTCGAAAATCGCAACTTTGTAGCACAAGACCAGTACGCGAAGCACACTTCCGCAGCTCCAGCTCGGAAATCGCATCTTTGTAGTGCAAGTCTGGTACGCGAGCTACACTTCCGCAGCTCCAGCTCGAAAATAGCAACTTTATAGTGCCAGTGTCGTACGCGAAATACACTTCCGCGTCCCCAGCTGGAAATCGCAACTTTGTAGTACAAGTCTAGCGTGGGAAGTACACTTCCGCAGCTCCAGCTCGAAAAGCGCATCTTCGTAGCACAAGTCCAGTACGCAATGTACACATCCACAGCTCCAGCTCGAAAATCGCAACTTGAGGGTCAGAAACAATAAGAGCAAACAGCCCGACAGGAGACTTATCTTGACAAGCAGCTCATCGTTATTTTTTCGGCCGGGCCGATACATAAAAAAAAACTAAAACCAGACGAACAGTGTACTCCCTGCCCTCAGTCCTAAGTCACACCGTTGGGCTGCGCTATGCACGTGCGAGACCTGAGCTCCGAAGTGTGCAGCGCAGAAGCACAGCAGTTCACAGGTAGCTGATGGCATGTTTGATGGACGAAATAGCCGCCAAACCAAAGCACCACATTAAATGACAGTGTGTCCCTGCAGGTTAGGCACCCCCACACATCGGGCCTTTTGGATGGACAGGGGGGGTCCAAACTGGGGTGGTACTTGTGGAAGCAGAATGCACCTACATTTCCCTTCAACATTGCACCACCTCGCCTTAAAGGGGCATAAAAGTTGCACTTATAACAGCAAAAACCCGGTGCTCCTGCCTCTACCCCAACAACCAGCGGGCATCCCGCCATCTCGGGGAGGCTCCAGGCAGACGGCTTCGAGGGGGGTACCCCGCATCTTCTCAAGAAAGGCCCCCTACAAATGAGTGACCGCTTACTCGCCGACCTCCACAGTTGTGCTCGAAATTCTGAAACCGACCTGCAGACTTTCGGTAAGATGCAAAATCCGGCTCGACTGGGACTAACCAAGCCAATACGCTTAGCCAATTCTAAAACACCTATTCGAGACCAATACACTTCCAAGACATGTGCGATTGATTTCAGCTGCTTCAAATGACTGCTCAGAAATTAAAGCCCTGAACTAGTCCCGTTACAAAGCAAGCATCTCGGACGGCCCCGTCGCATGCGACACAGGCCCACCTACCTGTACAATGCGTGGCTGCAGCACCCCAATAGGTGATCTACCACTTTGGAAAAGCAGCAGGCGCAGTTCTCAACTATTCTATGGTCCAAATCCGGGCACTCCACGCCGGCGACTCGGGAGTGCTTCGTCACCCGAGGGCGAATGCGCTGAAGAACGTCCAGCCACAGCTGAGGTGGAAGCTTGGTAGGACAGGGATCCGTGCCAGCTAGCATGCTGCGTCGAGTGAGCAGCGCGGCGCACCTGCCGCCATGAAAAAAATGCACCAGCATCAGAGCAACAAAAGCAAATGAGAACCGACAAAAGCCCCCCCCCCCCCCCCAACATGCGGAAATGACAACTAGTAGGCAAACATCACGAAACAAGCTATTGAGAACCCGTGAAGAGCTACCCGCGCAGAGCAGCGAAAGTTACAACCACTGCCTTCCTACCATCAAAAACGCATGTCGCCTGGTGGCCCCGCCGCTCCGAGGCATACAGGGCACACGACACCAGCGTCGCAAGGCCGCTGCCGTAGTGTATGGCTCAGATAGCTCACCTCGGCAGAAAGGGAACATGCGGCGTTGACCCCGCGCTGTGCCAAGATTGGAAAGGCGTAGGAGTGGAACAAAAATTGGGACACCGGACCTTCTGCAAACTCTCAAGCCGCAGATGTTACGCTCTCCCAGCCCCAGAAATGCAAGCACCAGCGCTCCCAAGATTAGCAACCGCCCCCCATCGCAAGGCGCAGCCCGAACAATAGCACGCGCTGAGCCGAGTAGCAGAATCGATCCGCCAGCACTTTCATCGAGAGGCCTCCGTCTGGAAAAGCAAGCGAGCCAGGGTGAATCCTCGTATAGGTAACTTGGCTACGAGAACAAAAGTTTTGCCACGTCGCGATCGCCCGAGCATATCCCATGAGCTTAAATGGGCGAAAGCCAAAGTGCGTCGCGGCACTCCAAGGCAGACTTCGTGCTGCATCCTCAAGCAGCTCTTCGCCCAGCGAAGTCAGGGCCGCCAACACCACAGGATCTGCCGAGCAACCCATGCCTTCAGCCACTTCGTCATCCTCACACTGCGGCTGCACAGCCTGGATATCATCCCCTGCTGCTTCCTCACCCTCTTCCTCACACCCAGAGAGGAGACGTGGCTTGCCGTGCGTGCGACCCCATACCATGGCACAGTCGTGTTGCCAAATCAGGCGGTCTGTCCAGTGATCATGATTTCCCGCATGAAGCCGAGCCCGCAGCAGATCGCCTACACCCGTCCGAGCACCCACGAAACAGGATCAGGCCTGGGAACCCTCAAGGGAAAACAACATATGACACATATAACGACAACCGATACGTGCGCAAGTGGTATCTGCCAAGCCACAGAAGGGACTGGGGAGATGGCGGTTTGGCCGCTAGGGAAACAGATGGAAAGCAGCCCTACTTATCTCTAACTTCCCGACGTTTTCCTGTTATGCCGAACCATTACGTAAACAACGATGCCGAGTCGCACATTCCCAACCCGCCAGTGATGATGCTGAAAGCAGCGGCACGAACCAGCAAAACAGCCGAGACGGGGAATTGGCCTGCCCTCTGCCGCAGAAGGCCCAGGGTCGCAGACGCGACGAAACGCATTCTATAAGAGCCCCGGTCATGACGAGGATCCACGCAGCAAGTGCGCACGGACAGCACCGCTTCTGCCATGCGCAGCGTCGAGAAGGTGCGCGCGTACACCATGTTGACTCTTCCTGTGACACAGCGAAGACATGCAAGCTTCTGCTCACCTGTGTTTGTTTCTGCAGAAAAGCAAAACACATGAAGCGTCCGACCGCGGGCATTGAATATGTTGGCTTCAAAACCAATATACATTAATAGGGACGAGGAAGAGATAAGAGAGAGAAAGAGAGAGAAAGAAAGATATCAGAGAGAGAGAGAGAGAGAGAGAGAGAGACTCCAAAACCTCTCCAACTGAGGCATTTGAAATCACACTTGAGAACTCCCGTGGCCTCGGATTTCTGGAAAGACTTCTCTTGCTCTGTCGCCGAAGCTTTTCGGCGCCTCGTACTACTTCGATTTTGAGGCCTGGACTAGAGTCGAAAAAGCAGCCTTTCACGACTAAGCCCTGTCTTAAATCAAGATAGAAGCCGCGAACCCGAACGCGGAGGGTTCACTTTGCGATATCAAAATACGCACCGCGCCACAGCGAGAGCGATCGGATCCATCCACAGTGCGGTGAGGGCTCACTTTGCGATCTGAGATAATGCACCGCGCCACAGCGGGAGCGGTTCGACCCGCCGAAAGTGCGCAGAGGGTTCACTCTGCGCTCTTGGAATGTGCGCCGCGCCACATCGAGAGCGGCTCGACCGACCGAAAGTGTGCCGAAGGTTCGCTTTCTGATTCGACAATGTGCACCGCGCCACAGCGATAGCAATTTGACCCGCCCAAAGTGCGCAGAGGGCTCACTTTGTGATCTTAGAACGTGTACCGCGCCACAGCCAGAGCGAGTCAACCCGCACCAAGTGCGCAGAGACTTCACCTTGCGATCCCAGAACGCGCGCCGCGCCACGGCGAGAGCAGTTCGACCCACCCAGAGTGCGCTGGGAGTTGACTGTGCGATCTTAGAACGTGCGCCGTGCTACAGCGTCAGCGATTCGACCCGCTGAAAGTGAAAGGGCTCACTATGCGCTCTGAGAATGCGCACCGCGCCGCAGCGAGAGCGATTCGACCCACCCAAAGTGCGCAGAGGGCTCACACGGCGAGCTCAGAGTGTTCACCGCGCAACATCATCGTGCAGCCTTTCCCCAGTGGCATGAAAGTGAAGCCGTGTCAGAAGCCACCTTTCACGTGAAGCCCCACGAAGCACCGCGCATGCGCAAGGAAAAGAGAGCGAACATGCCAATTTGTACGATTCCCGCACAGGGCCAACGAAAACGACACATCGCAAGGCACCCAAATGACGCGCTCAAGCCTTCCCCCAACGGCGCGGAACTATCGAACGGACCGCGACCCCACCGCGACCCGACCGCGACCTGCCCGTGACCAGACCGCGACCCGACCGCGAGCGGACCGCGACGAGCCCGCGAGGAGCCGACCAACACGACACGAACAAGGGTCCTACCCCCAGACCCCAACACTATAAACGGGAGCCCCAACGCTATATTCGGGAATCAGTAGGAGCGGTGTCATTGGGCCAGGTGTCCGGCAAAGTCACGGACCGCCTGCTCGGGCTGCTCAGCTGTCCTCACGATTTCCCGAAGCACCACGTAGTCTGCAAGCATGCGATGCATGTCTTCCACCTCAGTGCACCCAGCGCCGTGCGTGTCTACCCAACAACGCCCAGCAAGCTGCCGCACCACACACACACACCAGGACCCGCCCTTCTTGTCTAAAAACCCCTCTGACAAAGAACATCTGCCACATGAGTCCAGCCACATCTGTCTGCGAGGAGACGAAAAAACATTTCCGAGCCGGGATGCACCCCTGGCGCACTCGCTGCAAAAGCGCATCTTGGAACTCCAGAAATGCATGTAGGCGCTGCATCTGCAGGACAGTCTTAGCTGCCAAGAACTGCTGGAAAGGAGTCTTGAATTTTGCGCCTTGCTCGTGGCCACGCTTGAGGCAGCCCTGACGCCCTGCCATGGCACCACGTTTCCGGAAACAACATGCTGCTGCCTGCGTGCGTACGTGGGCCTATGTCTCTGTGACTGGGTGTGTGCCTGGGTGTGTGTGTGCATGTTTCTGCGTCTATACATTCCCTGTCCCTGTCCAGCTGACCCAGAACGTCTAAAAGCAGCAGCTGGGAAAAGCACAGAGACACAAATATACACACAAACAAACGCAAGAGGCACAAACACAACCTGACACATGCACACCTGCTGGAGAACACCTTCCAAGAGAGTAACCTGTTCACTGCACGCAGAACCTTTACGACCCGTGAATACAAAACGCGGACACTTCATGGGCAAAAGTGGCCGCGCCGAAGCCATTTCAGAAATCCCAGATACGGTTGGTTCCTTTAAGCCTTCAAATACCACCCTCCAACAATCATAGAAGCCGACAGTCGGGTTTGGAAGACTACTTCCTCTTGAAGCCGTTTTCCCACGTGATAAGAGGGTAAACCGGGTAAACAAATAACCAACGCGTACGGTAAGTTTTGCTGGGTGCCTTTAAGCCAACGAACCCATTTGCCGGAGGCAAGCCATTGGGACAAACCGAGAATTCTGCGGCCCGGGCTGAGCGACAGCTCAGAACCGTCTTCCTTCTCCAGGAGGATATCCACTGTCTGCGAGAATCCGGAGTCAAATGTTGGCCCCCTTGAACCCCAGGTTTTTGAAGTGTGAACCTGTATTTTGGTTCCAGCCACCAACAACACAATGGCAGTTTGAATATTTCAACATGTTGTCTTGAACAAGTCAGTTAAACAAATGACAAGCGGCCAATATGAAGCAGAAACCGGCCCCCAAAGGTGCTCATGATGTGACCTAACCTCTGCCCCCCCCCAACAAAACACAAACACACACACACACACAAACACACACAAAAGACAGAAAACAACAAGAAACGAAGCCAGGGATGGCCGGCAGGGGCTCCGCCAAACCACAACATGGTCGACCCGACATGACCACGTCTCTGGGCCACTGGGACCTCTCCTAGGTTGTCTATGGAAGGATCCCAATCCTTGGTAGACATAGTGGGACACAAGGGAAACCACCATCTCACATACGAGTACAGTCTGGTTCTCAGTAAATCAAGAAGGGATTGGGGAATGAACCTATCCCTCAGCAGTTGGTCCAACTCTCTCTCCAAACGGAACCCTGAAACTGCTTGGTTTCTCCGTTTCTCCTCGTTGGTTTCGGCAGCGACCCCTGTGGCCCCAACTTGCGGCCCCGCTACCGCCAGTCACCAACACACAAGCAAAATAGAGCTCAGAAAAGGGTCCTCCGCGCGGGATGCTGGCCGAGAGCTCCCCGAAAGCCGTTGATGCGCAGGCCGATCTGGAGCAGAGCGCAAAGTGGCCACCAAGTCCCCGCCAGCCTGGGTGTTCCGCTCGTGCATCAGCGCGCACAGAGCCAGTTCCACCTCCGGCGCAGCCGTTGCCAGATCCGTGTTGGCTAGGTTGCCAGTGCACCGCTTCAAAGCGGCCCACTGCGACTCCTTGGATTGGCCCACGCTTGCAGGCGTAAACCCTGGCCGGGCGACAGCTATGCAGCACTGCCACTCAGCAGACCACAGCTGGCCCTGCTTGGAAAAGGCCACGTCAGTCAAGTAAGACATCCAGTCATACTCTTCCTTCACCCGCAGGCGGTCCAGGAGGGTGTGCGCGGCAAGGTCGAAAACCAACGGCGGGTAGAAGGCCGACTTCTGCGCCCAAGCACTCAATCCTCGCGACAAAGGCCCTTTCCTGCGCCGGCAAGCTGCAACCTGATGCCGAAGATCCCTGCGGTAGGGGACACCCTGGAGCTGCGCGCGATGGGCGGCTCTTTGTGCGGGCGAGTTGTCGTAGAAGGCAGCCTGCACGTGCCTTCGGAGGTCCAGCCCGCGCTCCTCGTAGATGCCCAGGATCGCTTCCTGGATGTCCAGCTGTGCTCTCCTTCGGGGTCCAGGCATGGCCCAATGAAAGCTCCGACGTCCTCCAAAGCCCACCGGTGAGATGGAGCACGGGGCAGGCTATAGTGCTCAGGCACCAACCGGAGCAGTTCATCTTGTAGGTTGCGTCCTCAGACCAGATCAGGCTGCCCCCCTCATCAACCCACTTTCTGATTGCCCTGACCTCTTCCTCCAAAATGCACACGGTCGCGGCAACGCCCTCGGTCTGCAGAGCTTGAAAATGCACCCCAGAATTGGAGGAGTTCCGAGCCTCCACAACCAGCCCAAGCACGGTGGGCGAACAATGCGCTTTGGCATCCCCTCGTCTTTTGGCGCGGACGGCTTTGAGACGCCGCCTGGCGGCTTCTACCGTCCGCAATCCAGGCAAATCTCTGCGATCCGTGCCATCTGCGAGCAGGGCTGCCAAGCCTTGCGAAGGCGTCAGATGGGCGATGCGCTGCGCAGTCAGCCTCTGACGCACGGTCTGCCCGCGCACAACACGAGCAGTAGCTCCAGCACATGTGCCCCGCTCATAGACGGAAGCTTCCCACTCTGGGTCATCTGCCAAGCTGATCTTCTGTGTCAAAGTGATGTAAAAGGTATGGTGCCGAGCCTGCCTCCCTCTTGCATCTTTGGCCCCCTGCAAGTCAGCGTGCTCAGTGCATCTGGCCCATGCCTTGCAAGTGTCGCCGACCACGGCCCTATCCACGGCTCCGATGATGCCTCTGCTGCTCAGCAAATGCCGCACGAAGTCTCTCCACAGGTGGAGGTGCCTGCGGCACTCACTGCCTTTCTCAGGCGGCAGTGTGTCGCGGGCCAGCTCTTTCCATGGCTCCGGCCGAGCCATAGCCTGCCCTGTGGCACACGTACACACACAAGAAGACATGGCTGCGTATAACAAGAAAAAGAAACGTCACATGCTCAGCTCACATGCAAGGCACAGGTAAACAGCAAGCTGGTCTGCCACGGGTACTACAACCTCAACTTGGTAAGGGTTTCCTAGGGTTTAGGATCGAGGGCTCTGGAAGTCTGGTTTAGGGATAAGGGTTCCGGGTGTCAGCTGCCCTCTCTGTTGAGACCGAAAACACACGAAACATATGTAACTGCAGTCGTTCAGGCGGTACAAGACCCAGAAAAAAAAACGCAACAGCAACGTCTCACAGGAGTGCGGGGCATAAGACACATGCAGCCTACAGCGGCTCTGAGGGTGGGGTTCCTACACGTGGAGGGAGGCATTATCTCTTGCAGGAGGACACCTCACCACAAGAGATAATGAGCCTGGGGGGGGTGGGCGGGTAAGCCGACAGAGGAAAGTCACACAGGCTATTGAATTGGTCGCTTTGGTCAGTGGAACCGATAACAAACCGTGATTCTTAGTGGAACCCCTTTCGGTGGAATTCATCAACCCTTGCTTTTGGCCATCCCTACTAAGCATCAAGGGATTGGTGCCTCCACTGGAGGCAAACCTATTTAGCGAGGGGGTGCACATCCATTGTCGAAAGAGCAGTCATGCGCGCCAGGCAGGTACATCTGCTGCAAATGCTGACCCAGGATGAGTCAACCCTTCAGTCTTGGAGGAACCACCGTTTATGAATCCGCAAGAATTGATGAATCTGGATGAGATGATCCATAGGAGTCCTTGGAAGGAAACCAACGCCCAGCCCCCACATGTTCTTAGAAACTTCAGAGAGGGGTAGGCGGTCGTAGGTTCTTATCAAAGCCTCGTCGAGCAACGTCCTGAAGCCCCGCGCCAAGAACGAAGACGCATCCAAGGCGGCCATTGCACCACGGGCCCGCAGTGCGCTTGAAATCTAGCTATATGTGCATGAGTGTGCTTTGCCCTGTGGCACAAATCATCTCCCTTCGAATATCTCGAATCACCGCAGTGGGTTTGCTCGAGTTTGGTCGGGCTTGGTCGAGTTTGGTCGAATTTGGTCGAGTTCGGTCCAGTTTGGTCGAGTTTGGTCGAGTTTGGTCGAGTTCGGTTGGATTTTGCTCGCATCCGGGCGGTCCAGATGCACCCTGTAGTCTGCAGCTGCCCGTGCTTGCTGGTAGCGTGTGCTCGCCGAGCCACTGGAGTACGTTTGAACTACTCCCCTGCTACTTCCGTCATGAACCAGGTAGACAGTGAGCGCAGACAAAGGGAGACATGCCTGTAATGTTCTGATCTGAGGATCTTGGTTTGAAAATCCAGGGCCTTCTGAGTCCACCCTCTAAATCTTGCATTTGTTTGTTTTCATTGGTCCGGCACCCACTCAAAATCGCCAAGCCTCCCCCCGCCCCGGGGAGAAAAACAAACAAACAACTTCCGGGGTTCTCAAAATTATGTTTGCCTTAAGAGGAGCCCTCTTTCTGGATTCCACATTGCTTGAAAAGGGACATCACGTCACTCCTGACATGTACTGTAGCCTTACAAGTAAAGGGGACCTGCAGGTAAGGCGATGGCCCAAATGTGTCCTTGGGGCCCTGAAAAGGGATCTAGACTGATCCTAGCCTGCCATCCAAGTCCAAGTCCCAGACCTCCAGTGGCCAAGGGCACTCTTGTTCTTGGTAGCTAAGTTCAAAGGGAGATCCCTCCAACACAAAGGAAAAAAAAACAAATGGCCAAGGGCACCACTGGAGGGTTGGTGTAGGGTTGGTTTAGGGCTGGTTCAGGGTTGGTCTAGGGTTGGTTTGGGCTTGGTTTGTGCGTGGGTTAGGGTTGGTTTAGGGTTGGTTTACGACATGGGTTCAGGGCTGGCTTAGGGTTGGTTTAGGGTTGGTTTAGGGTTGGGTTTAGGGTTTTCGACCAAATTCGACCAAACTTGAACACATTCGACCAAAACCGAGCAAAATCCGACCAAACTCGACCCAACTCTACCAAAATCGACCAAATTCAACCAAACTCGACCACACCCGACCAAACTTGACCAAACCCGGCCAAATTTGACCAAATTCAGCCTAGAGAATAGCACTGGGAAATTTCAAGAATTTTCCGGTTGAATTCGACCAAAATCAACCAAAATCGACAAAACCCGACCAAACTCGAACAAATTCGACCAAAATCGAGCAAAATCCAACTAAACTCGACCAAACCAAACTGGACCAAACTCGACCAAATTCGACCAAACTGGACCAAACCCGACCAAATCTGACCAAATTCAGCCTAGAGAATTCAACCGGAAAATTTCAAGAATTTTCCGATCGAATTCAGTCTGGCGATGAACTGCCCAATCCGACCAAATTGGACCACTGCGCTCGACCAAAGTCGACCAAACTCAACTCGAAGTCAGTTAAAATTGACAGCGCTCGACCCCGTGCGACCAAATTCGACCAAAATCAACCAAAATCGACAAAACCCGACCAAACTTGACCAAACCGGCCAATATGATTGGACCACGCACAAACCAATCCGAAACCCAACCCTAGACCAACCCTGAACCAGCCCTAAACCGACCCTAAACCAGCCCTAAACCAACCCTAGATCAACCCTACACCGACCCCAACCCAACCCTCGACCAACCCTAAGCCAGTCCTAAACCAACCCTAAACCAAACCTAAACCAACCCCAAACCAACCCTACACCAAGCCTAAACCAAGCCCAAACCAACCCCAAAGACAGCCTAAACCAAACCTAAACCAACCCCAAACCAGCCCTCCACCAAGCCTAAACCAAGCCCAAACCGACCCCAAACACAGCCTAAACCAACCCTGAACCAAAGCCGAAACCAATCCTAAACCCAACCCTAGACCAACCCTGAACCAGCCCTAAACCAACCCTAAACCAGCCCTAAACCAACCCTGCACCAATCCTCCACCGACCCCAACCCAACCCTCAACCAAACCTAAACCAGCCCTAAACCAACCCTACACCAAGCCTAAACCAAGCCCAAGCCAACCCCAAACACAGCCTAAACCAACCCTGAACCAACCCTAAACCAGCCCTGAACCCACCCTAAACCAATCCTAAACCTACCCTAAACCTACCCTAAACCAACCCTAAACCACGCCGAAACCAATCCAAAACCCAACCCTAGACCAACCCTAAACCAGCCCTGAACCAACCCTAAACCAAACCTAAACCAACCCCAAACCAGCCCTACACCAAGCCCAAACCAAGCCCAAACCGACCCCAAACCAGCCCTGAACCAACCCTAAACCAAACCTAAACCGACCCCAAACCAGCCCTACACCGACCCCAACCCAACCCTCAACCAACACCTAAACCAACCCCAAACCAGCCCTACACCAAGCCTAAACCAAGCCCAAACCGACCCCAAACACAGCCTAGACCAACCCTGAACCAAAGCCGAAACCAATCCGAAACCCAACCCTAGACCAACCCTGAACCAGCCCTAAACCAACCCTAAACCAGCCCTAAACCAACCCTACACAAATCCTACACCGACCCCAACCTAACCCTCAACCAAACCTAAACCAGCCCTAAACCAACCCTAAACCAAACCTAAACCAACCCCAAACCAGCCCTAAACCAACCCTGAACCAGCCCTAAACCAACCCTAAACCAATCCTAAACCAACCCTAAACCAACCCTAAGCCAACCCTGAACCAACCCTAAACCAGCCCGAAACCCACCCTAAACCAATCCTAAACCAACCCTAAACCAACCCTGAACCAAGCCTAAACCAGCCCTAAACCCAACCCTATACCGACCCTGAAGCAACCCTAAACCCACCCTAAACCAATCCTAAACCACGCACAAACCAACCCCAAACCAACCCTGAACCAACCCCAAACCAATCCTAAACCGACCCTAAACCAGCCCTAAACCCACCCTAAACCAATCCTAAACCAACCCTAAACCAAACCTGAACCAACCCTAAACCAATCCTAAACCGACCCTAAACCAGCCCTAAACCAACCAACTCAACCCTAAACCAGCCCTAAACCCACCCTAAACCAATCCTAAACCAACCCTAAACCAACCCTAAACCAGCCCTAAACCAACCGACCCTAAACCAGCCCTAAACCCACCCTAAACCAACCAATCCTAAACCAACCCCAAACCAACCCTAAACCAACCCTAAACCAACCCTGTATCAACCCTAAACCAGCCCTAAACCAGCCCTAAACCAGCCCTAAACCCAATCCTAAACCAACCCTAAACCAACCCTAAACCAACCCTGAACCAACCCTAAACCAGCCCTAAACCCACCCTAAACCAATCCTAAACCAACCCTAAACCAAACCTAAACCAACTCTGAACCTAAACCAACCCTAAACCAAACCTGAACCACGCACAAACCGTCCCTAAACCAGCCCCAAACCCAACCAACCCTAAACCAACCCCAAAGCAACCCTGAACCAGCCCTAAACCAATCCTAAACCAACCCTAAACCAGCCCTAAACCCACCCTAAACCAACCCTAAACCCACCCTAAACCAACCCTAAGCCAACCCTAAACCAACCCTGAACCAACCCTACACCGACCCCAACCCAGCCCTGAACTAACCGCAAACCAATCCTAAACTCACCGCAGCCCGTTTCTGATTGCCGGGCTCACCTGTACGTGATTGCCGGGTTTGGCTGTACGTGATTGCGGCGCAGCCTCCAATAGCTGATTGCAGGGTCCAGTCTTTGATTACCGTTTTACTCCTAACAACAAGACATGCCGGGCGGGGTGGGGTCGACAAGGATGTTGCCTCTCAAACACCTAACAACAAGCATGAACATATCGAAAAGCACATGTGAAGCAGGTGCAACTAAACACTGTGAGCGCTCAATGCTGCAGATCTGCCTTGCTCCTATAGAGTTCGTTATCTTTGCATCACTATGGGCTTGTTTTTTGAGAGGAAGCCCGTGAAAAAGGTGGTGTCTACGGTCGGTTTTTTAGTTCCCTTTTCAACCCCACGCCAAAAAGTGTCCCTCAAAAACGGACAAGCCCATACCTATAATCAACCCATAGTCAACGGCGAAGAAACTAGGACCGAAGCGAGTAAGGAAACTAGGACCGAAGCGAGATGAAAACTAGGACCGAAGCGAGCCAGCAACTAGGACCGAAGCGAACCCGCGCCCGGTGAAAGCTCCAAACAACTCCTTTGCTCTTATTCCAAGTCTCTGTGCCGCCGAAGAAGATGACGGCGCAGGTGGACGACATGGCCGGCAGCACGATGAGCCGGCCGGGGTAGTCGCGGATGAACAGGCCACTCTTGGCGGTGTGCTTCCCTTCTTTGGCCTCCTCTTGGAAGAGGAGGGCCTGCGGGGACGTAAAACGATGTTCTTAAAAATGGGTGGTTGTTTTTGTTTTTGTTTTTTTCTTTTCTGGGGAACCCCTTTGTTGGTTGCTTTTAAAGGGAAACCAAAAGAAGAAAAATATATATTTTGGGGGAGGCGGATTCCTAAAACAGACACGCCCAAATGGCGAAAACAAAAATATGGCTTGAACTTTGAACCACCTCCTGGACAAGACAGGGGGCCAAGGATCCGGCTCCTTTTTTGCGTAAATCCACCGATCGAGCCTCATGCACCGTCATGTGTCCATTGTAGAGGGCCGCGGCGATCCTCATGAACATGTCCTGGAACTCCGAGTCGTAGTCGTAGGGCACCTTGCGCTGCAGCTCGAAGTCTCCGTCCTGCATTGAGCCATCCAACCACTTGAGCAAAGAACCTGCGGGTTTTTCCCTTAGGGAACCCACTGGGGTCGCAAACAAACGCAATGTCATAAAGACGCCTTTCTCTAGGACCCCCCCCTCTCTTTGCGACTCTCACATTAGCACTTTAAAGGGGGAGTCAAAGAGAGATTTCGGCAAGTGGAAATCTTAACACTCAGAGCTAAAATCTCCCGCAAGGGTCCTCCATGAAGAACTTCAGCTTGATCACGCCCAACTCCCAAGTCATGTTCAGCCCGACCATCTCTGAGCATTTCTTCAAGGTCCTGGTGGTCAATAAGGTCATGTTCCATGCACGATGCATCTCCATGGCCGTTTGCATGTTGAAAACGAAGAGCAAGGCATACTCCTGGGCGATTCGGCCGATGCTGAATCCTTGCGAAACCAATCAACTAATTCCAGGATTGATTGAACCTCACTCCGTGTAAAGGCCTTCAAACAGGGCCGAAGCTGGGGGGCATTTTTGCCTAACCATCCCAGCCCTGCCTCATCGAACCTCTCCTTGAGAGAGGTGTAGACCCGGAGCATGTCCGGTGGGAGCTTGTGGGGGTTAAACTTCCGATGGCTGAAACTCACTGACTTTCCTGGGCTGGCCGTTTTCTAATCCCCGGCGAAAAGTGAATAACTTTTAGTGGGCTAAATGGAAACTACCACTCAACTCCAAAAGGCTAAAAGGCTAAAAGGCTAAAAAGCTAAAAAGCTAAGGAACCGGATGGCTGAAACTTACCAAGCTACGAAGGCCATCGTACTGCTCGAGGTGCGCGTGGCTGCAAACTCTGACCACCACGGGCTTCGGCACCACCTCGCCCTTGGGCTCGTCTGCGGCCGCCATGGCGATAGAGGCAATCCGCTTTAGGATCCAGAGCCCCAAGCTTCAGCATTCGCAAAGCTGAAAGAACTACCACTCAATAGAAATCGGACCGGGGACTGCAATTGATCCAGGAAGCTCTTGTGTTGTTGTCTTGCTTTTTGATGTTCTATTAGTTTTTTGGTTATTATGTGCTTGTTGTGCCTCTCTTCTTTATTTTTTTCGGGGGAGGGGGAGATGCCCTGGTGCCCAAACACGTGCCGTGCCGGAAGCCTCTTTAGACTCGGCTCCAAGCCGCGTCCGCGCGGAACGCCGGAACGGCCCATGGCTCATCGTTCTCCACCAGTGCGGGGAGGTGGCTGTGGTGGTGTTCGAAAATCGTTCATGGTCATGGCTCGGAAGGGAAAAGGAAAACTATCTTTCCAAAAAAAAACATTCTGCACTATCAAGCGAAACTGGGCCTTTCATGGCCATGAACCCTTAAAAATGTGTCGTTCAATTGCTTTCTCCTTGCAACAACAAAACAACCACTACCCTCCAAAAAGACACACCCATATGGCTGTGGATGTCAAAACTATGCCCAAAATGGCACCCTGGTAAATGGAAACAATGGCTAAAACCTGTGGTCCCCGGGTGGTCTAATTTTGACCCAACCCATGTTCATCTGCCGCACCCCGACAGCCCTTGCAGCCATAGGTGTCCTTTTGAAGAAAAAATCAATGGGTGTCCCTTTACCTAAACCAGTGCCTTCTATTTTTCACCACGACCTAAAAAGGACACCGATCTGCTTGCGAGCCCCCGAGCCCCGGAGCATGCAGTTGCACTCGCATGCCAGGTTGCCATACCAGACGTACTGATGGCCGAAATCCATTTCGCACCACCTACTAAACCCTGGAATGATGATACCCCTGTAATACCAACGAACCTTCTGGTTTCAATCATTGTTTCAACGTGGTGCGAAATGGATGTCGCAACCAGCCACAGTAGGGAAGGAAGTTCCCCAGTCCCTGCCAAGAAGCCAAGAAGGCTGCACAGACCCACCTCCTAGGGCCGACCCTTCCGCTCCGGCCGAAACCCTTTTTCCGGGCGCTTCTCTGCACCTTCTCCGCGCGGGGCTGACGCGCGGCGCTTGCACGCAGACCAAAGGGAGCTGAGTGATGTGAGCCAGCCGGGCGGCTACTACACGACCGTTGAAACAAGCGAAGTGAACCGAAAACTGTGACATCCTGTGCCATGGGTCAAAATCCCGTACCCCCACTAAAATAGACTAAAATGAGTGGTGCACCTACTCGAAAATGGCACCATTGGTTTTGACCCACGGCCATGTTTCTTTCTGGGATTGTCAACCAGTTGCCCTCGTTGGCCACCGGACCCGTGAAAGAGGGGGGCAACATGAGCTGCAGCAAGCTCCCACACTACTGGCCGGAAACGACCTGCAATTGGCGCGCACAGGTCAATGACCCCCAATATGCCTTCAATAATTACAACCACGCAAGCCGGTGACACTCTTGCAGCGTCATCCAATAACCCAACCGCCCCCTTCGCCCTGCGCAGACGCCTGCATTGAAGCGATCGTGACTGTCACGGAGGTGAACTCGACAGCTCCCGAGCTCCCGCTTGGCGGGAGGCTCCGGAGACGTGACCATTCGATCCTAAGTCACGTGTCCACTTTCTCCCTCACGGGTCCAGAAGCCTGCAGGCGAAAGCGGCGAAAGCGGCGCGGAAGCCTTAGCCCGCCTTAAGAAGGCACCGGGGAGGCTTCTGACGACGGATTTCCCGGTGGCCGACACCTAAATTTGGGTCGCCCGGGATGCGACACTTGCAACTGTCCGGAGAAAAAAAAAGGCAAGCGAAAGGAACCTTCGTTTGAGGCACCACTCAGAAGCTCCCTGCTCGTGATTCACAAGCCGTTTCGATTCCCCTCCCCGCCCCCCGCAGCACAGAACTGGTCTTCAAATCGCAACTCCGCTGGGCACAACTGCACTGCGGATGGACCAAATCCTACACCCTGTTGGAATCCATGGTGGAAACCACAAAGTTTGCTGGCATCCGCGTCGAAAAATCGAATCCTTCCAGGGTTTCGGGTCCGTTTTACGTGCCCCGGTCAGCCCTGCCCCGCGCCTGGCGTGGTGGGCAGCCACGTTCCGCGTGTCTAAGGAGATGCCGGAGCCTCGCAACTCACTTCCCAAGTTGACTGGCCAAAAAAAGTCCACTAAAATTGTCTTTCCAAAAAGTTGAAAGTCCATCAACTCAGGAAGTGAGGCAAACTCAAAAGCCCTGGCTCGGAACTTGGAACCCTCAAGGAGCTACAGGTAGGCTAGGTCCTCCACTAGAGAGGCTAGAATAAGGGTACCAACTTTTTTTCTGTAGTCTGTATACCCCGCGAAAACCACAGCGGCCTGAGAAACCTGCAGAACAGCTTCGCTTCCCTTGCCCTCCAAGGGGGGACCACAGTCCAAGCCCTGCGGAAGACCTGACTTTACAATCCAAACACACCAGATCCATCATCTATCAAGCAAGTCCCCCCAAAAGCCATGATAAAGAATCAAAGGCCGGATGATAGACTGTCCAGGTGGTGCCCCCAATCACGGGAGCCAGCCTGTGAGCATCAGGGCGTTGTCGGAGACTGTGGAGGTCTGGCAAGCGGGTGCTAGAGACCCTTGGGTTTTGGTTCCCTTTTGATCCGTGACCTGAAAAAACCAATCGATGCTCAAAAATTAGGGTCTGCCTTGTCCGATTGGTTGTCGCGTTTAGTCTGCCTTTGGACATATCCTAAGTTTTCTCGTGCCTGCGCCCTTTCGACTGCTTTTG
This sequence comes from Effrenium voratum, assembly GCA_963377175.1. Taxonomy (NCBI): domain Eukaryota; class Dinophyceae; order Suessiales; family Symbiodiniaceae; genus Effrenium; species Effrenium voratum. The sequence continues at coordinate 64,200 of CAUJNA010003643.1, read as the reverse complement.
CCCCTTTGGTGTTCTTGCGGTTCTGCGCGGAAGCAACCAAATGCTTCGCCGGCTTGCAGCTTCACGTTCTCGCGGCGGGTCCCGCATCCGCGGAAAAAAAGTACCCCCGGAGCATCAGATCAGAGGCTCCAAACATCAGAAGAAGAAAACGAAAGTAAAGGGCAGACCTGACCAAGAGAAGGAACGTCTCTCTCTCTCGAGGGGGGTCCGGCCGGGGGGGGGAACTCCGGGAACTCTGAGATATCAACACTCCGTGAGGTGCATAAGTAGCAAAGGTGCAAGCTTCAGGGGGCACAAACAACCTGAGATTACATCACCCTCTCGGGTCTAGTGTGCCACAACAAGCATACGCTGCTGGCCGGATGGGAATGTGTTAAATTGCGAAACCCCCAATACGCAAACTTGTGGTTTCCGGTTGGCTTCCCTTTCAAAGTGCAAAAGGTTACCCGGGGTTAGTCTTAAGTCGCGAGGGTTGTCCACGGTAACGTTGACCCCAGATCAATCAATCCTAGTTTATTCGCTTTTCAAAATGTTCCCACCAAAAGCAATCTGATTCCCCTACTAGGGACTACCCCCTATTTAAAAAAAAACTGGGGCTGATTAAAAGGGGTCAACATTAGTAAGGATCCAGCATGACCATAGGCCATATGACGAGTTTTGACCATGGCTCAGTTGAGCTGTATTTTGTTTTGGGTAACCTTTTTGAAAGGGAAGCCAACAGGGTACCACCAGTTTGCGTGTTGGGGGTTTTGCAATGCAACACGCTTGGTTCAAGATGCCTTACAATACCAGGGTGGAGGACCCTCGCGACTAGCCCCAAAGGAACCGCACACCCGGCTTGCGCCCCTGAAGCGCGCCCAAGCCGCGAAGGAGGCCGCCGCCTCTCGCGGCTTCAGCGCCTCAGCCGCCCAAGAGACAGCCAGTTTCTTCTAGTCCGCGGAAATGAGAAAAATGAAACCATAGAAGAGGCCATAGAGGAGTCATAGATGAGTCATAGAAGAGTCCATGGAAGAGTCATAGATGAGTCGTAGAAGAGCCCAGAGAGGGGAGATAGATGAGTCATAAAAGAGTCCAAAGAAGAGGCATAGATCAGTTATAGAGAGTCCATAGATGAGTCGTAGATGAGTCATAGATCAAAACCCTGGCATTAGAATTGGCAGAAGCATTTAAGGAAGTAACCAGGCGGCGAAAGCACCCGTTTATGGTGATTATCCCTTGCTAACCTTCATCCACTCAGGCTTTGATTGTGGCTCATATTGGGGATCTCCGGACAACCCTCCTTGTCAGTTTCAAGGGAAGCGGTCCAAACATCGCTGTACCTAAAGGCACCTCACCTAAAGCAGGCAACCGACCAGCGGTTGGATTCATACACCCCCGAAGATTTGATCGGGGGTCCAGCCCTTTCGTGGCCTTCACTCTTGAGGGTGACACCCCCCTAGTGCAAGGATTTGCTTATTCATCATGAAAGAGAAGCATCGAAACTGGGAGGAACAATTGTCCAGCTCCATCATGCTTCGGGGACGCGCTTGGATGGCAACCTCCTTTTTGCACAAGATTCCTGCTTGACAAAGCGCTCAAGCTTGCCAGCCGAAACCAACCCAGGGACCCACCACCCCAACCCAAAACCAAACTCAACAGCCCAAACGCCAAACCAAAACCGCCCAACCAAACCAAGAACCCGAATGCGCCTACCGGACCGCCTCGAACCCCGGCCTCCTCCAACTCGACCAACCTCCTTTCATCCTGGCGTGTGACAGGCAATGCCGGGGCTGAGCGCGCAGACGCGCGCAAAAGCTGACAGGCAGAGCGGATCTTGAAATGGCTGTGGGTCAAAACCATTGGGATCCCATTTTGGGGTAGGTGCACGACCCATTTTAGTCTATTTTAGTGGGGATTGCGATGTGCACTGAGGGTACGGGATTTTGACCCATCGCCAAATTGCCACGCTGCTTCCCGTGCCACATCTCACACACCTCACGCGAACTGCTTCCCATCTGGCCGCCAACGGCACTTTCACACCTTCTCACAGGCAAAGAGCTTGATGTCTTCCATTGTTTTGCTTGACCTCCCATATGGCCATGGGTCAAAATCCCGTACCCCATCCCAATCCCCACTAAAATAGACTAAATTGGGTGGTGCACCTACCCCAAAATGGTACCATTGGTTTTGACCCACGGCCATATGAATGTCTGTGTCTGCCTGGCTTGCCTTCGCAACTTTCGACGCCCCATCCCCAATGCATCGTGCGATTCACTGGAGGCCACCTCGCCAAAGAGTAGGGAGCTGCGCGACAAGCCGAGAATCGGAGCTTCCTAACGGCCAGATTGGGAGGAGCGATCTTCCAGCCTCCTGCCAGCCAATTAACTTCAAGGATTACCCAACCACCTGGCCGACCTTAACACCTTGAGCCTCAAGTGCCCCATCCACCTCTGCGATCGGAACCTCCCTGCCTCCAGTGAGAGCGTCTGGCGGAACATGTCCTGCAAGCCGCGGGATCCCGGCGGCTTCACGGCGGTTCAACCGGAAAGTTGCAGCCAGGCCATGCTTGAAGGGGGATTCCACAAAGGGACCGGTAGGATGGGTAGGGTGACCGCGGGGCAGAGCAGGGTGACCGTCTTTTCGCCATGTAAGGCAAAAAGAGGAAAACCACCGCTGAACCCAGCGAAGAGACACATCCCATCGCTTTCCAAAGTGATATGGGAATGTGTGTGTGTGTGTTTGTTTTAAAAAGATATCTGTGGTCCCCTTGTTGGTTGATGAAAATCGAACCAACAGGAGACCAGCCACTTTTGGGGGGTCCAACCTGAGGACGAGCTACCCGTATCCTGGCATGGCTCCACAACCAAATCGAGTCCCAGGCCTCCCGCAAGTCAACCTCCATCCCCGCAAATCGGGCAAATCCACAATTCTCGCGGGATTTCCCCTCCACAAGTGGGCAGAGTACCACCCTATGAGACCTCCAGCACAGGACAAGCGCGAATGGCATCTCTCTGGTGGGCTCCTTGAAGCCGGGATCCCTGGCCACGTAGTAGCGGAAGAGGCCCAGGTTGTGCTCCAGCCAGTAAATCACCGCGGGGCTGGGCCCGTACCTCGCGCCCCCCTGAGGTCCCCCGAAAAACGCGGGCGAAACCCACCGGAGGGAGCCGAAACGCAATGCGGTGGAGCGGGTGACAAACTCAACCCCAATCCGGAATACCCCGAGAACGAACTTGAGCGCGGCAAGCCGCGTCAGTTCCTCACGCCATGTACTGCAAATATTCGCCCATGGCCAGAGTTCATGAGTGCACCACTCTCTGTACACCTTGATTGGCTCAGCCCCCGAAGGTGTGCCGGGCAACTTGAGGTGCGGAGAACTAATCCTGGCCAAGCCTCTCCCTCTCGCGCATCAGGAGCATGACCAGCTCCACAATCTCCGGCTGCTTTATGGACCCCGTCTCCTGAGGAACCAGAACACCTTGCGTGCGTCTTTTGGCGAACTGTTTGATTCACGAAGGTCAGCCATGCAGGCTAGCAAAAGCAAGGAACTTGGCTGCTTGCGTCGCAGAAAGCACTTTGCCATGGGCAGAAAGAGCATAAAATGCATGTAAGGAGCGCAAACAAAGCTGTGCTTGCACCGTTGGTGTCGATGTGTGATCGGTTCTGTCCGACGTCCCTATCTGCGCTGACGAGATATGGTCAATCAGGAAATGAGGGGGATCGCTACTCCCAATCCACAGTTCGCGGGACACGACAACCATCTGGCAGGATCTTGCGGATTGATTTCAAAAACACGGCAAAGAGATGCCCGGACGCTCATTTGTCTTAGGGACAACGTATGCATACATATCTGCATCTATATCTCTAAACCTCTTGATCTCTATCTATCTCTATCTCTATCTCTATGTACCTATATCTCCATATATAGATATCATGCCTTACACCCACCACCAAAACAAAAACTCGGGCTGTCGATCGCAGGCTTCTGGTGTGGAGCGCAGCTTCGGGCCGAGGCGCCAGGCCCACCGTGAGCACCGTCACCAGCTGGCGCTGCCGCTCCTCGAAAGATTTGTGTCGCCGAGCGGGACGAGAAGGTGGGTGCCAAGGTGCCGCTGAAAAGGAGAATCTCTTCCACCCCCCTAAGATTTCGGGGGGCCTGGCAATAGAAGGCGTGTTTCTTTTTGCCTTTTTGTTTGTTTGTTCTTTTTTTGGGGGGGAGGGGATTCTTCGTTGGCTCGAGTCCATATTTGGAATTTGGTCCACGCATGAAACATGTTCCCTTCGCACCCCAAATTAAAATGAAAAGCAAATGTTCCATTCTGGGAGGTCAAAATTGACACAGACCCACTTGGATGTTCAAGCCACATCACGCATCTGGGAACGCCATGGAAGAGAAAAATCCCAGTCGCCCCAGTCATTAGCATAGTTATAACCAAATGTTGACCGTGGATTGATCAACTCGTGAATTGTTGGGTGTCAATTAGGCAGGGTGTATCAAACCCGTCTGCAATCGCTCGATCCCTTGGTTGTCCTTTCAGTGTCCTTTTGGCTTCTCTTCAAACATCCACATCCCCAACCAATGGATGTGTGTGACTCCGATCGCTTCGGCGTCTGGGAACTGCCTAGTTGACAAGTCCGGGGATCCTTCTTGGGTCCTACCTTGTATGAACATACCCAGCCCAACATCCCAAAACCGCGCGACTCGGAGGTTGATCTCTCCTGCATGAGCGCCGGCGAGTTGTCCGCCTTCTGTCGCCAGCTCTCCAAGAGTCCCAGCACCTCGTGGCTGAGCTGGGGGCCACGTCCAATTGCTTCGGACTAAGCAGTCCCCATTTGGCCATGGGTCAAAATCCAAATCGTACCACCCAGTGAACATCCCAATCCCCACTAAAATAGACTAAAATGGGTGGTGCACCAACCCCAACATGGTACCATTGGTTTTGACCTGCGAGGTGCCAACAAAAAAGACACTAAAGCCAGGGATCTGCCGTGAACAGTAGGCTTGACATAGCAATCCGATTTGCACACAAAAAGAAGAAGAAGAAAAACCAAAAAACAAAAAAGAAGAAGAAGAACAAAAAGAGGGGAAAAAAACGCGCCAAAGCCAGGGATCTGCCGTGAACAGTAGGCTTGATGTATTAATCCGAGGTGCCAAAAAACGCACCAAAGCCAGGGATGGCCGGTCTGCTTAGCTACATTTCTGCCTCGTCGAACCATCTGCAATCCGGCTCACAAAGGCCGCCCTGACAAAATGCAGGCAAGCTGAATCTGCACTTGCTTGGACGGTTGCCTTGGGGCAACTTATGTGGTTTTCGAGGGGACCCTTTCCGTGGCAAACTACAAGGGTGTCAGACCCTTATTGGTGGCCATCTTTCCAAAAATGAAGGCATCTTCATATTTTGATTCCGTGAGCCTTGGAAAAGGCTTGACTGGGAGTGAAAATTATTTGAGTTGAACCGGCCATTTGTCGGTCCCAGGGACATCAAGAGGAAAACCGGCCTGTCACGCCCAAATCCCCCAAACCCTGGCCGGGGCCCCCGGCGCCCTTGCCAAAGCTGCTCGTCGCCCTCCCGCCCGACCTAAGAAGACACACCATCTGGCGCCGCCAAAAAAAAAGGGGGTCAGGCGCGCGCGTGGAGAAAGCGAAGACTTGCGAAAGCAAGTCAGGAGGCTGATCTCACAAAACATTGGACGCGACTGCAGTTCTGGCAAGCTGCACGCGCTGCCAAGACTTCTGGGAATGACTATCTTGCCCAAATGAGCCGGAAATTCCAGGCTCAGGTTTTGGTGCACCAAATCAACGAAACCAAAAGGTAAAAAGATCAGCTTTGGGCAAGGGCTCTTTGAAGAGTCTAGCGCCTGAATCAAGGGAACTCCTCACCCTCCCAGCAAACTGGGTCCACGACAGGGAACTTCTGCGAATGAAGTACCATTGCAGCATACCCCCTACCAAGTCCATGGTCGGGCTGTTCAGATACACGCCCATGACGCAGAGGAAGTATACCTAGGCCAAGGGAACAACCTTCGCTTTCTGAGCGCGGAAGCCGCGCAACCGTCATGCACAAAGGCAGCGGTTCGAAAGTGCGAGTCACGTTTGAGAGTCCCCAGACCATCCAACCACGCTGATCAAGAACGCTTCCAGGTGCCTCTGCGTGCATCTTGGTCGGCCAGGAATTCCCGGGAAGCGAAGCCTATGCCATGTTCTCAGTGGAATGTGTATTTGCACTCTAACCTTCCATCCAACATGCCACACACACATATATATATATAGTCTTCAAAGCTATTGAGCCCGTTGGCCGTTGGTCCGCGCGCCTGCGAAGCGCGTTCAGAACTTCATTCCGAAAAAGGAAGAAGGAATGGAGCAAACCACGTGGACTGCCACTGACTGCCACCACAACCCTGGTCACAAGTCCCACCGATTCTGCTTCGAGTTTCTGTTGACCCGGTGAGGCCACGCATAAAGACCTCAACGGTGCAAACACGTGAGTTTCAAGTTCCCACTGCCTCGCTGCCAAAATGTATGACACCGGATGTTCAATGTACTTCGCATCGCCCCACACCAGGTAGCCTGCCCGGCAAAGACACGCAATATGGGCAGCAAAGTGCTCTCAGCATGGAGCTGGCCATGGATAGATTGAAGGGTCCTAACCACAACTAAGCCCGCCCCTTGCCCCTCCCAGAGCCCAAAGAGAAAGAGACCCAGACGAAGTGCCCACCCAAATATTCTTCTTCTTTTGGCTGGCAAGGCGGACACACTAAAGCCATCTTAAAGGTTTTTCGGCATTGGTAGAAAGGATGAGGGGTTGCTCAACCCAAAAAAACCTCTGGTGCTCGCCGTGCAGCTCCTCGAGAGGCTCCGGCCATAGGGGTCCTTCTTAGAAAATAGATGGCCCTGGTAGCTGACTGAACCAGGTAATGTTGACCCAGGAATAATACACCCGTCCCATTTGTTAGGGGGGTGTTCCCTCCAAAGTGATGAATCCCCACTAAAAGGGGACACCCCCCTATTATTCAACCAGGGGTTTATTAATCCGGGGTTAACATTAAACCAGGGCACTCGATTTTTGCTTAACCAAACCCACCAAAAGGGACACCTATGCGGATTAAATTCAAAGAGAAAAAACAAAAAACGGCCTGTAATCATATTCACCACCAGCTGCGAGGAAAGCTGCAGCGGCACGAAAATCGCCACGTCGCCTGAGAACGAAATCCCGCCACACCTGACACTCAGAGGCCCCCCCCCCCCGACATCTGATCCGGCTGCACCAAAAGCCCTGCAAATAAGTAAATCCCCACAAGCCGAACAGGTCGGGCTTCGCTTTTTCCTGATTGAGGCCCAAAAATGCAGGCCCAAACTGGCCCAAGCAGGGGAGGGGTCATTTAAGCGAAGGTGCTTTAAATTTCTCCCACGCGAAACACACTAAAATGAGCTCCTTGTTGGGAGGTAGGTGAACAACTTCTGACTTCGCACACACTTACCAGGTGAAATGGTCCCTGCCCTCAAACACACTAAAACTCATTTTGATGCGTCGAACTTTCCGTCCATTGCAGAAAGCCGAGCCACACTGGGCATTTGCCATGACGGTGCCCGCCATGCACAGCACGCCGTCCAAGAAATACACAGTGAAAGCCTCGGCTTGGGTCCGTTCGGGTGGGGTGTGGTGTTGCACACGTCTCAAAGGCAACCTTCGAACGCCCCAGTCCGGGCGCATTGCATTGCACGGCAACCCACAACTCTGGCCTGACAAACCTGTTTGGACTCGACTTGTCACAGCCACGAGTCTTTGGCTCCCGGTTTTTCAATTTTTCGGGCACCGACATGCACCGAAGGCCGGGCACTGGGTGCCGGGCCAGAGCGAGTGCCGGGCCCTTCACCAGCCCAAAGAGCTTGCCGATCGAGGCTCCGACCCTGGCGGTCGAGCAGCAACTGGCGGAAAGCGCCGAGTTTGAGGAGCTGCGACCCAGAACTCGGTTGAGGTTGGAAGGGGAGCAAAAATTCGAACTTTAGCAGTTAAGTGGGGATTTCCCACTAAACCACAAAAAGCAAACACATGCCCCCTGGAAACATCAGCCCTTGCTACCAAGGGAAACTCGCCTCAAAAGGGCGAGAAACAAGCGCCACTTAGCACCACCTAAGGGGATTTCTGGGGACCCCTTGCGGCTGCCCTGCGACAGGGCACACAGTCGTAAAGGTCACCATGGACGCGTAGAGCGTCAGCTTCACCGGGGAGTCCATCTCAAGATGCATTGTCCTGACCCGCGGAGTCGCGGAGTCGCACACTCTACGCAGAGCGGGTGTGACTCTGCCTCGTTTGCCTGCCTGGTTTGGGGTATGCCCTTGGTCTGGTTCACCAATTCAACACGGAGTCTTTAGTGGATCCTGTCATAGGCATCCAGAGAAAACCTCGCGGAATCATCTTTCCCCCGACTCGGCCGGCGCGCCCCCATGGTGCTGAGGCCGGCTCTTGAACATTCCGTAGAGGGACACAAAGGCCAAGATCACCATGACCATGGCCCAGGTGATGGCCACCTCGGAGAGTGAGAAGAGGTCGCGCAACCCGCAAGCTAAACAAAAACAAAAACAAACGTTGGTTTCCCCATTTGGAGTTTGTTGTTTTTGTTGTTGGTGAGGGGGGGGAAGGGGGGGTGAAGGGGTGGGCGGGGTGGGGGAGTTTGGAGGGGGGGGTGGTCAAGGGTCATTCTTTTTCTTGGCATCCCCTCTTTCTTGCACCCACTTTCTCCCTGGTGGCAAGGTCTCCCCCGAGGCATTCGCCGGGTGCGTCAGCAGCTCTTCCACTGGCAGGTCCGGAGGCTCCTCTTCCGCCGGGTTTTGTGCGGAGCTGGTGAAAAAAAAAATCCGACGCCAAAATCCACCTCTGCAAGGTTTTAGTTGCTTTTCTTTTTTTCCCTCTCCCTCTCCGGGGCGGGCTGGAGAAAAAAAAAACTCCCAGAAAAAGCTTCACCTGCTCCGTTGTCCTGGGCACTCTTCGCGAAGTCTTTTCACTCGAGTGGCTTCCGATCTCGCGGCTTACTCGAGAAATAACTTGTCTCTGGGCCTTAGGGTTTGGTCAGACGAAGGCAAAATCCGGCCGGCCGACTTCGTGGACCCCTTGGTAAACCAGCTAGTTTTCCAGTAAATCTCCTTTCGAGTTGGTAGGTTCCTAAAGGCAACCGAAGGCCATTCTAGGCTCTGGTTCCTATGCTGACACAAGCCCATTGGTCAAAGGTCCCCCCCCCCCAAAAAAAAAAAAAAAAAAACACTTTCCAGGAAACCAATAGGAACATCAGCATTCTTAGGAGGCCCGACTCCTTTTGACGCAAACCCAGATACATCTTTTTCGGACGGCAGACACCTCCGGATCGCTCCTGGGGCCCGATCTCTGAAAGCTCCGCCACCGCGCAGATCCTCAATTGGTTTGGAGATCCTAGAGCTCCAAACCACGACTTCAGGGAAAACCCTGACTAACGGCAGTGAACTTGGGAAAAGGGGGTTGTCACCCACACAAGTGAAGGGATTCCCACTCAAAGGCGGGGGCATTTCCCCCAATGAAATCGACCGAGGGGTTCCCTGCAGCCAAAGCACAGGACGATGGTCCCGACGCGCATGCTCCTTGGTGCGGGACCCGTTACGCGACCGTGCAATGAGAATGGGTTGGTCTCCAAAGAATGGGCACTCTAATGGGTTGCTAGGGAAACCCGGGTGGGGCAAAACGAAACCGCCGGGGGACCGCAGGTTTGAGGCCATGTTTACATTTACCCGGGTTCCCATTTCAGGATCTATGTTTGACCCACATCCTGAAAAGGACACTTCTGCGAACCCCTGCCATGGCATGAGCTGCCCAGCCAAGCCCAGCCGAGTCTTGCCAGCCAGGTCGCTTGTCGTAGAACTTCAGGCCCAGCATGCTCTGCCAGAACATGTTCCCCAGCAGGTTGGCGCCCGTCTGCACTGGCATCACCTTTCGAGATCGTCAGCTTCCCGCTTCCCTCCAACTTGTGGTTTTCTAGGGGTACCTGCCATTTCCATTCTTGCCTGGCATTCTTCTTTCCACAAAAACCACGCAAATCCCTGGGGAAACAGCTGGTGTTTGACAAGAACGATGGTTGAAAAGAATGGGGAGTCAACCCCTAGAGGCTTGGATGGAGGAAGGGTCTCCCATCTACCCTCTACAAGAACCAGAGGACCCAAACCACCAATCCCAACCACCAATAAACAAAAAATAAAGATGGCACGCGCTAGTCTCCAGTTGTCGTTTTGGCCGTCCTGCCAGATACTGTTTAATTCTCGAGAACCAAGCCACTTGCTCAAAAGGGTCACCCGCATGAAACATCCGCATCCCAAAGAAAGCCATCTCTGAGGGGTTGGTTCCCTAGGGTTTTTTCAACCATCAATATCTTCCATACCCCGCGTGCCCCGCCGTCGCCACCGCCCCGCCCAGGGCGGTCGAGGCCGCAAACATGGCGATGCCTCACGGCCACGAAGGCGACATCCGCGGATTTCGCGGAGTTCAATGCCGGGGTCTTGGTTGCGGGAACGACCCCCCAGCAAAAAGTGAACAACTTTTGGGGGGTTTAGTGAAAAACCCCACTTGATTTCAACCAAAAAGTGAAAACCTAAAGATCCAACCTAATAGCATCTGCCGGAGTGGGGGGGTTGCTTCGCCCCAAAAAAGCAAAGGATGCCAGATTCTCTCAAATGAATGCACGCCCCTACCTTCCCCCAAAAAAAGCGAAGGATTCCAGATTCTACTACTTCATCAAAGAGGATTGGTTGGTTGTCAATCATGGGTCGCGCGTTGTAGGCCATGGTCATTGGCATGTTGCACCTTCGTTTCAGGTCCAAATCCACAGATCCATGGCAGCCATAGGAAAAAATGTGACCATGGAGAAGCCACCTGGGTTGCTTCGAGAAAGTGCGCAAGTTGCCAAGAATTTGCATCGTGCAAGTCGTAAGGGGATGATCACCCAACTGTAGCGTTGCCATCCGGAAGCCCGGAAGCTGCTCCGAGCCAATTCAGAGGGAAGGATGTGCCAGGCCATGCTGTGGCACTTGAGATTCTCCAATAAAGCGATACTCCCGCATAAGTGCTTGATCAACCTCACCACCAAGCCTGCGACTGGCAACCCACTCTTCCCGCCAGCCAATTGAATGGGGACCTCTGAATCTTTTCTGCTCCTCTCTTGCGCGACCGCCGAAGCCGCGGAAGCCATCCAGTGCCTGAGACGTTGAGCAACGTGCAGGCCACCACGAATCCGGCGCTTTGAACCCGGGTCCATGCCTGCGGCCGATGCGCATGAAAGTGCCATCCGTCCGATTTTTTGCGATCGCTTGGCGCTCGGGTGTAACAAGGGCCTGGGGGAAACAAAGAGGGACATGTCCAAAACTCCTTTGAGGAAGTTCAACCTGATTTCAGGGCGCCTATCCTTTTTCATTTCAGCATGGCTTGCATGATGGCGCTCTTCTGACAGCTTGCTTGTGCTCCAAAAGAACCGTGAAGACTCACGGGCCAAGCCACAGGGTCAACACCAGAATGGTATACAAGCAACACACAGGCGAAACCAAATCTCCAACCTTCCTCCCTCTCACGAATTATTTTCGCCCTTCCCGGTGACCTCCCTCCTCCTTGCTTCCGCCCGCCTGCCCGCGTCGTTGCTGGTGGGCGGACCAGGCCAAGACGTTCGCGCCGGAGGCAGAGAGGAAGCCCCCGCAGCCCGCCAACCCCAGGAAGACTGAGGTTGGCAGGCCCTGGGGCGCCTGACGTGCGCGGAACCCCCTTCCCGCTTCCCCGTTTGTTTGCCTACCAGTCGCCCCCATCCACCGGCCCGAAGTGAACAGAAAAACAAAACACTTAAGGTAAGACAAGAGCACGCGAGGGCCGCGAAGGCATGATTGTCTCAACAAGTGTCTACGCAAGGTCTTGATGCAAGTTTCTCTGCACAAGTTCTCGGTACAAGAAAGTTTCTTCGCGCAAGCATTCTGCGCAAGAACCACAAGACAGCTTCTGAAGACTCCGTGAGCGCAAGAGAATCATGCGGGCTTTTGCACATTGACCATGCCGACCAGGTGCTCCGGTTCCACAGTAATGTGCATGTCTCTGTGACATCTCAACGCGATCTCTCCGCAATCTCTGTGTATATTATCCGTGCACTCAGCAGATCAGACCAAGTCTTCTGGGCAAATTAAGTTTCGGGGAAAATGGTTCACTGCCACATGTTTTGTCCAGCAGATCCAGCTTGGAAATCCGCCTAAGGGGGGGCGGACCACACCATCCACCAGGGCACTAAGCACTGCTGTCCAGCGAAATACAAACAGCTGTTTCCCCGTCGCAGGATCGAAAATCCAAGAGGGATGCAGGTTGCAAAACCGTGGCCTGCCACATCCCAACAAATGCACAACATGCCCTCCACCAGCTAACGCGGAATATGACATAACTTTTTCCCACCAGAAAAATCCTTTTCAAAGCCCCCCCCCAAACCCCCCCCCCCACCGGCAGGATCCATGGCATTCCCATGGGTAGTACTCACAGCCGGGACTTCTCACATGCCTCCAGTGTCCCGGAGCCCATTGCGCGCTTTCCCCCAGACTCGGGCCAAACGCTGGCGTCGCGCGGCGTCGGGCCCTCATTGCTTCCCGGCCGGCCCGAGGAGAGCCTTGGCGCCTGGTCACCTCTGGCCAAGTTCTCTCCTTCCTTCGAAAAGTCCATGTAGAAAAAATAGCTCGAAATTCACTCACCCACTGTGGTCCGGCCGACCTGTTCAAACAACCTCCCTTCCGGCGAGCTCTCTGAAATCCGCCTCGCCGAAGGGATAACAAAGGCGAATCCCCCAGCCACAAACCCAGAGGGTCACCTGCAGAATGGCCAGGGGAGCCAAATATGGGGGTGCCGTTTTTGCGGGGACCCCCACAGCGGTTGGCTCCCTTGTGGCCTTGTGGCACCACTCGCCACCGGGCGCAGAACAAAACGGGACATGTTGGACGCATTCAATGACGATCCGAATTCAGGTGAAACGTTGCCCGCACCTGCGCAGACCAACCCGAACTGCGCGCTGTCGGGCTTGCAGGCCTTCCTTTCGGCTGAGGAACGGCCGGTATTCATGTTGACCACGGATTCATAAACCCGTCCTGTTCTTAGGGGGCGATTCCCTCAAGTGGTCTAAATCCCCAACTTTTGGTGGGGACACCGGGGCCCATCTCCCAAAAACAACCGGGGGTTCTGCTTTTCTGAGGTCAACAGAGGCTTTTCAGGTGCTGCAGCAGCAAGCTGCACAGCAGCCGGAAGTCCAGTTCCCCCACCTCCCGCGAGACACACTCCGTCCGCAGGGCAACAAGCAACCTGTGGCACACGCTCGCGTCCTGCGAGCGGCTTGCCCGGGCGCAGGTGCGGCGTGCCCGGGCAAACGAGTGGCTAGGGTGAAGGTGTAACTTGGCCCTTTCGCCAGGAATCGGTGGTGTGTTTGTGCGTGTCGCCTGGTGTCCCATGAACCCTCTACAAGAACCAGAAATTCAAATCCAAATCCAAGCCACCACAACCAGTAGCTAGGGTAAACCAAACAAGTTTCGAACAAAGAACTTTTATTCTTGGTAGGGGCTCGTCGCCTTCCTTTGTCTATTGGACCCAGATCCCTCTGCAAACTTGCCTGACAAGGGCCTCTCCCGCACCATCACCCGTCCGCAACCGACTTGCACAAACGAAGCTGCAAAGCTGGAAAGCAAAAAGGCGACCAACACCCCAACCCCGAGCACGCAAGAACAGGTCCTCCAGGCCAGGGCTCTCTGGGATCTCCCGCATCAGCAGGCCCACCACCACTGGGTCTCCGAAGACCAGGCCCAGGTCCTGCGACTGGCACTAGGGGCTGAACAATTGGAATGGGGTTCTGGGGGTAACCCGTAGGTTGTTTGGATTGGTGGTTTGGGCACTTGCACCCAAACCACCAATCGAAGCTGAGTTCTGGGGTGGTAGACTTGTAATTTTGCCCCCTTTTGTTCTAACCGTCGGGTGAGTTGTGTTCCCGAAAAAGCGCCTCTGCAAGGAGCTGGACCCTCTATTTGTTGCCAAGAACGTCTTAGGCCCCAAACGTGCGACAAAAAACCGACCCCGTCCCAAAACCAACTCAAGATCGCCCCCATGTAAGCCCGGCAACCCGGGAGGCAAATTAGTGTCCTTCTGGAAAGAACCAGAACTTCATTTGGCTCTGTGTCCAGATTCGCCCTGCATAGCTGGCCTTTTGGAAATCGATGGGTGTCCCTGGTAAATGGTACAAACCCCATCTAAGCCAGGAATCACCCTCTATCTTTAAGGAAAGCAACCAAAAAGGACTATGGCCCTGCGGTATTTCTGTCGCCCGTCCACCTTGGGCAACATGGCCTCTCTGTGGTAACCTGCGAAAAGCATTCCCGTCCCCGCAGCTTCTTTTGCCACTTGGTGCCAGGTCGTCCCGGTGTCCCAGCCTTGCCACCACTCTCTTACACGCCCAAAATGACCCACGGTGCGTGCCAGGTCCGCCCAGCCGTTTCCTTTCTTCCATTCGCTTAAGCCCCCTGGAAAAAACAAAATATGTCCAGTAGTCATAGATTCCCTTTAAAACCAACAGGGTCCAAAAAACTAGAGGACGATTGGCCCGAAAGCATTTTTCCCCAGGTGCTCATCCAGCCGCGGAGACACCTTTTTACATCGCTGCGGCGAGCGTGTCCGCGCGCGGCGATGCTCAATGCGTATGGTCACATGAGAGCTCCATCTCATCGTCCTACGAGAGGAAACATGGCAGTGCTCGATCCCACATATTTACATCCGTTAAAACAAGAAGAGTAAAGCTCGTAAAGCTCGAAACGGATTACAAGCAAAAGGAAGAGCAATCAATAGCAAAGCTTACACGACGGCCACAGTTTCTGCAAAGCACGCTCGCGCAACTTAGCTCTGTGCAAGATGCCTCTGCGCAGCTTGGCTCTGTGAAAGTTGGGTCTACGCAAGCTACTTTTCGCGAGTGGCTCTGCGCAACTGGCTCTGTGCAAGTTGGCTCTGCGCGAGTCTGCTCGGCGCAATGTGCGTTGCACGAACTGCGCCGTGCGATTTCTCACGAAAGTGGTCTGCGCAAGCTGCATCGTTCCAGGCTGCTGCGCGCAAGTTCCTCTCTGCAAGCTGCTGCACGCAAGCGCTCTATGCAAGTTGCTCTGCGCAAGTGCTCTGAGCAAGTTGCTCTGCGCCAGTTGCTCCGTGCAAGCGCTTTGCGCATGTGCTCTGTGCAAGTTGGTCTGTGCAAGTTGCTCTCCGCAAGTGCTTTGTGCAAGTGCTCTGTGCAAGTTGCTCTGCGCAAGTTGCTCTGCGCAAGTTGCTCTGAGCAAGTGCTGCCGGAGCTGTGGGAATGTACTTCGCGTACTATTTTTTGTACTTAAAAGTTGTGATTTTCCAGCCGGAGCTGCTGCTCCGCGTACTACGTTTGTACTTAAAAGTTGCGATTTTCCAGCCGGAGCTGCGGGAGCACGCTCCGCATACTACGTCTGTACTTAAAAGTTGCGATTTTCCAGCCGGAGCTGCAGGAGCACGCTCCGCGTACTACGTTTGTACTTAAAAGCTGCGATTTTCAAGCCGGAGCTGCCGCGGACCAGGGGGGAATCGAACCCGGGACCGCGGGATTGCGAAAGCAGGCGCGCACACCACGAGACAACTTCCAAAAGCCGTTTCGCGAGCAAGAAAATCGCACGGCGCCACAGCGAGAGACACGTTTCGCAGAGGGAGCTCAAGACAAATCGCACGGCGCCACAGCGAGAGCGCTTCGACACGCACGATCTCCGCAGAGGGTTCGCCAAGGTCAAGACAAATTCGCACGGCGCCACAGCGAGAGCGCTTCGACACGCACGATCTCCGCAGAGGGTTCGCCGGTCAAGACAAATTCGCACGGCGCCACAGCGAGAGCGCTTCGACACGCACGATCTCCGCAGAGGGTTCGCCAAGGTCAAGACAAATTCGCACGGCGCCACAGCGAGAGCGCTTCGACACGCACGATCTCCGCAGAGGGTTCGCCGCGCTCAAGACAAATTCGCACGGCGCCACAGCGAGAGCGCTTCGACACGCACGATCTCCGCAGAGGGTTCGCCAAGGTCAAGACAAATTCGCACGGCGCCACAGCGAGAGCGCTTCGACACGCACGATCTCCGCAGAGGGTTCGCCGCGCTCAAGACAAATTCGCACGGCGCCACAGCGAGAGCGCTTCGACACGCACGATCTCCGCAGAGGGTTCATCGGGCTCAAGACAAATTCGCACGGCGCCACAGCGAGAGCGCTTCGACACGCACGATCTCCGCAGAGGGTTCGCCGGCTCAAGACAAATTCGCACGGCGCCACAGCGAGAGCGCTTCGACACGCACGATCTCCGCAGAGGGGTGCGTTTCGTAAGCTCCTGTCGGGCCTACCCCCGCCAGAAAAAGAAGAAGAATTAAGAGTCGAGAAGTGAAGGTAGAACAGAAAAGTTAGCTTGTGTTTTTAGGATAGTGAAGTAACACCCGACAAATTAGCTTGTGCTTTTAGTAGAATGAGATAACAGCCGAAAAGTTGACATGAGAAGTTGGCAGGTGAAGTAACTCTCAAAAAGTTGACATGAGAAGTAGGCAGGTGAAGTAACTCTCGACAAGTTGGCATGAGAAGTTGGCAGGTGAAGTAACTCTCGACAAGTTGGCATGAGAAGTTGGCAGGTGAAGTAACTCTCGACAAGTTGGCATGAGAAGTTGGCAGGTGAAGTTGGCAGCCGCTTTTAGAAGAAGAACCCTTCGCAATGCTTCCGGGAAAAACGCTCAACAAACGGAAGCTTTCCGTGGGGTCCTCCAGCAGCACCGCCGGGGCCGCGTCCACGTCGCGGCCGTTGGAGCGCAGCACCCGCTGGAAGTGGCGCCAGAGCTCGTCCTCGAAGCCCCGCTGCTGGCGGAGGTGGATGGAGTCCAACAGGGCCATGTAGTCGATGTAGGACTCCCCCGGGTGCCGGAAGGTCTGCAGGAACCTGAAAAAAAAATGATTTTTTTGGAGCGTGGGCCAAACATCGGGCAACCCCGAAAAACACTGGCCCGGGGAAATGGAACCAAGGACTGACACCTGCGGTTTTTTGGCGCTTTCATTTTGACCCATAGCCAGATAAGGGAAAGAGATCCACTGAAGGGCCTCAAGAGGAAACTTACAGTATTGGTTCTTGGGACCTGAGAAGGGGGTCTTAAACGGTGGTTTCTTTGGGGGTAGGAGGGTCAGAGCATGCCGCCCTGACTGGAAAATTGACCGGATGGCTTGGAGCTTCCCTTGGGCTCATGGTCACGAGCTGTGGGAAAACACTTGGCGTGACCAAACGGAAAGCCCGTTTGGAACTACGACGGGATTTGCAGCTCGCTAGGGACCGGACCTCCAAAGTGCCAGGACCAACCCAAGCCAGGTTTGGCTGAGAACCTGGTAGCCCTATGGCTCGGGGCAGCGTGCAGCGGGCAAGCCATACATCGACTCCAAAGCAGGAATGGCTGGTCTTATTCGGCACTCAGCTCTTCCGGTGTCTGAATTACCGGGCCGCATGAATCTTTCTGAAGGGAGAGTGTACCCAGGGAAGGACACCTTCTTCAGAAGGCGGGAAAATTTGGGGCCCAAAACAAACCGGAACCTGACTGAGGTTGAAGGAAAACCAAGAAGGGATGGAAATGAGAGAGTTGGCCGAAGGGAAGGGCAGGACAGGGATAAAAATTGCATTGAACAAGGAAAATGAGAACATTGCAAAGGCAACTGGGGAAGGTGGGGTGGGCAATGGAGCTGAGAGTGTGTGTGCGTGTGTGTGTTTTCCCCTCCGTTGGGCAACTCAGGATAAGCGAGCCTAAAGAAAAGCAGTTTTTGCAAAGGTCAGGGAGGGGGGGCAGAGATTCCCATGCCTTTGCTGGTCTGTGGTGCACTGATTTGATGCGCTTGAGAAGCAAAGACTGGCTCAACAGAGAACAAGCCCCAACTCTTTACACGTCTTCTTCTTGTTTTTTGGGGGAAAGGGCCTCAGCAAGCTTCCGAACCCCAAACCTCCCAAACCTCCCAAACCCCAAACCTCCCCCCCACCCGACTACCCGACCCGACGGCGCGACCGACGGCCTGGTGGAGATGGTCTCCGCGATCTCTGGGAAGCCCAGCGCCGTGAGCACGTGCCGCAGGTCCGAAGCCGTGAAGAAGCCGCTGCCCGTCATGTCGATCTCCCGGCAGCGGCACAGGAACTCCTCGGAGCCACCCATCTGATTTTTCCGCTTGGGACGAAGGAGGAAAGCGGGGGGGTGCAAAAGGAGAAGAAAAAACACGGTGCTCAAAGGCCAGAAGCTAGGAGCCTTAAATATACATCATGAGTGGAGATGTGTTTCTTCTTCCTCTTCTTCTTCTTTGAGGCCATTCCGAGCGTCCTCTTTTTGGGGAATCCTGCAGAACAACCTCCTATAATCTAGGTTGATTGATCCGAGCTCATCAGATTTGGGGACGCCGGCAAGGTTGGACCAAACGGCCACCGGTTTTGTGTGACGCTGTTTCAGGAATACATAGTACCCAAACACCCTCGTGAGCAAGACATGGTGCCCTCCATTTTGGAGAAGTCGCGAGCGCATCTATCCACTCATTGGCGCACATGTCCGCTGCCACCAAACCCCAAACCCCCCCCCCACCCACCCCACCACAAAAACCGAACGCCTGCAAGTCCTCCCTCCGGAACTTTCCAGCCAGCACCTGGAAAGCGACAGTCCGACCGAGCCTCACCCCGCAGAACTGGGTACCAAGACCCAGTTCTAAACCCTTGGAGTTGTGTTGGGCAAAATGGGAATGCATGTCGTTCGCTTCGCGCCCCCCCAACCAAAAAAAAAAAAAAGGAGAGAAAAAAGAAGGGGGGGGAAAAAGAGGGGAAAAAAACGGCGCGGCGCTTTCACCGGAGAAAAGCTTCGCCGCACCTGGGCGCTGTACATCTCGATGAGGCTGGTGCGGTAGAAGCGCCGGAGGTTCAGCATAAAGGAGGCGAACATGGAGCCCGAGGGGGAGCTGTCTGCCAGCCGCAAGATCCAGGGGTGGTCCAGCGCCTCCTGTTTTTTTGTTTTTGTTTGGTGCTGGGAGCGAGGAGGGGTGGGGAAGCCATGTTTGTGTAGGTGGCGAGAAGATACGGGAGAAATAGCATGGACTCATCTTGGGCATTCTGAGTCATGCTGAGTCATCCAAGTCAAGTCCATGCATCATAGAACTTTTTCCTAGCACCCCCACCACCACCACCCCCAAACCCCTCCAACAATGGTCTATTTTTGTCTTGCCCAAGGGAGTTTGAGGGGTCATGGTCAGGGGAGGGGCGTGAATAGATCCGAGGATTGTATCTTCCCCATTCTTTCCTGAGATGCTGTCCGAAGAACCGGCCAAAACTCGAGGGCTCTCGAATGATTGTTGAAAAGAAAGATAAACCAAATCAAACTTCGGATCGGCAGTCAGACTCCAATACAAGCTAAATGACGGCGGCAATTTTGCAAACGGACCTTCCAAGATGCTTTGCGTGGCGCAAAGGGCCATCCCTTTTTTACGCTAAGATGCCATGAACCCGATCAACTGCCCGACAATGGACTGTGCTGCGCGTGAGTATGCAGATCCGGAAATGCGCTTCGTGAAGCTGCCCAACACAATCCCCAGTCTGCGCGGAGATCAGCAAAAACAGGTCGGTCTCCAAGATTGCGAACCCCACCCCCAAAAAAAGTGCACAGCTAATCCCAAAATTTGTTCTGCTATTTGGTAGGCCGCATCGTTTGCCATGAGTTGCTTCTTGGGGCATTGGCACTCTTCCGAAATCTTGGCAAGGGGAATGTTTTTTTGCAGAGCTTTCTCTTGGGTGACACTCAGGTCACCCCGTCAAGTCGAGCAACGCTTTGCACACAGACCGATCGATCAAGTAATTATCCTGCATGGAAGTGTGATGTCTTCAGCTCAAAACCCCCCCAAAAAAAAAACTGCAAACCATCACCCCACCCCGCCAAAAGGCGCCCACCCCCACCCCCCTCTCCTGGATGCTGAAGCGATCCCAGAAGGCGTGCTGCAGGCACCCCGATACGAAACTCTTCGCCTCCTCCGAGATCTTGGACCAAAAGGGCGGGTCAAAGGACACCTCCCAGAGGTCAAAGGGCTATGGCTTTGATGGCTTTGATGGCTTTCCCTTTTTCCCATTGGCAGCCAGCAAAACCAAAGCGCCCGGACGGCTCTCCCTGTGGCCCAGGGCAGCGCGATGCGAAAGAGAAAACCGGCCTTCTCGTATTTTTGGCATGCCTGAAGTTAGATTGGTTTAGCGGGGAAAAGGAAAGCCACCATTTTGAGGTCCTTTTGACACATGGGCCGGGGTGACTCACAAACTCTGAGCCGTGACGTCACCTTCTTCGCTCGATGGGGTTCCTTGAAGAATATTCATAGGTCTATGACCGCCCTGCCATCTGGAAGAAACCGGGATGTTCTTCAGGAGGGGGGGTGGCTGGACTTTAAGTCTTTGATTCTGTCTATGACTTGCCGCCCACCAGAAAAGCGCAAGGCCGCACAGAAGTCATGGCTGATGTGAGCCAACTGTAGCCAGATGTGCAAATCGAGTGCCACCCACCCCAGCAAAGAAACGGTATACCCTCTAAGTAAAACTAACATGGAATCCACCTGTCTTCCAGGACCTTCCTGCGGGGTTCCATGTTTGTGGATCGGAAATGATCGGAACGTAGTATCTGCTGATTGCTGAAATAAGTCCTCATGGCAAGAGGCCTTGATAGTGGTCGATCAGATTGCAACCCCAAATCCCTCGCATGCCGATGATTACATCAGCATGTGTCTCAGACCCAAACCCATGGCTGATCGCGAACAAAGCCCGCCATACAACGCAGCAGAGGTTCCACTACCAACCACCTACGTCCCCGACGAAGATCCCACATTTAGGACACCTGGACACTCATTTGAGGCGACTGCATCTGTGCCTCTAAAGTTTGGAAGCAGGGCCGTGCCAAGTCCCACGAGTGCAAATTCAACAGCGACACTGCTTGAACCCAAGCCCACTAACCCCACAAGCCCCCTTGCCCAGTTCCACCTGCCTCCGCCCTTAAAAAAAAACAGCGATCCAGAGCCTCCCCTCGGTGGATCCGTGCGAGGATGGCGTTCCTCGCGGGCGCGAAGAAGGGCGGGTACCCGCAGAGCAGCAGAAAGGCCATCGCGCCGATGCTCCAGACGTCCGCCGCCTTCAGGCCGAACCAAAATTCGCCAGGCCTCCCTGACCCATTCGCCATGCATAGAAACCAGCAAAAAAAGAAACTGTACAGGAGGTCGGACACATAAACAAAGCAGGGCGTTTTTCCTGCAGAATTTCCTGCTGGCCTCTTAGGCACGTAGCATCGAGGGTCCTTACCAAAAAACATAGCATCGAGGGTCCTTGCAGAAAATCACACTTTCTTCTTTAGCGAGTGCGTTGTTTTGCGAGCACGGGGCCTTCAAACCCCATAGCGCCAAACAGTTTAACATCGCAAAGAGGCCACACCAAGATGTCTTCAGCAACTACCGTATCCATGCACAACAAATCACAGCCACTGCAACTGGATTGACGGCACTTGAATATGAACATCTTTGGTGTTGTTTCGTCCAGCACAATGTCTTTCCGGGCCTTGTGTGGCTAACAGGACTTTTGGCCTTCCAAACTTGCAGTCTGTAGCACTAGCTGGCTGACTGTTTCTGCTTCAGGCCTCACCTGCAGATCCCTCCGTCTTCTCCATTCTGCTTGGCATCTGCCGTCCATTTTTGTGGCCGCTCGCACCCGAGAAAAAAAAATAAAATATAAAAAAAAAAAAATCATCCATCCGATCATTCCTTTCGCCCCTTGGGCTTCAAAGATCACACCACTTTTGCGGGTGGAAGGGATTGGGCACCAAGTCCACCCCCACACCCCCCACACCCACCAGTTCCTTTGGTCGCCTGGTTTTTGGTGCAGTAGCTGCTGGCGCCGCTCTCCAATGTGGGGCGCTGCTGCTCCACCCAGTCCGCATGCTCCTGCCAAGTCGATTCGCTCGGCAGGGGCTGGGGCATGCGCTTGCCCGGCTCTTTTCGGTAGTCTGTTTTTAGTTGGGGAACCCTCCCAACCCAAAAAAAAAAACGGCAACAGGGCACTACTGGGGAACCTGGATAACAAACCATGAATTGTGGAAAACGATGAATTGTGCTTTTGGCTTGATTCTCTCTCTCTCTCTCTCTCTGCCGTTGCGTCCAGAGGGTCTTGACTCAGCAAGGCAACGAAAAAGGTCCCCACTGATGTTCAGGGGCACCAACAACATAGTACAGCCTGGGCAGACATCAAGCAGGAGCCTGAAGGATTCTACGGGTGCCCCTAAGCGAAACCAAGGAAAACGGCCCCATTCTCAGGAACACCGATCCATACTTTTGAGACAAGGCCACACCACCATCGCTTGCTCTGGGCTTTCCCTGCGCCGGCTCTTCCACGCGCAAGGAACCAAACAAAGCAAAACACCCAAAAGCAAGCCACACCAGAAAACAAAGCAAACACAAGGACACACACGCAAGAACGAAGAAAGAACCAAAGCAACCGCACCAAAACAAACTACCAACCCAACCAAACCAGCCAAACAAGCTGACAAACCTCGTCCCAGTCCTGGAGCACATCCGCCAGCAGTTGCTCGTCAAGCAGGCCGCCCGGCTCCACCTATGCGAATCCACCACCAGGTTCCATGGACCCTGGCTTCATTTGGCCATGGGTCAAAACCCAAATCGTACCCCCAGTGAACATCCGATTCAATCCAACCACTAGGTTCTAAAATGGGTGGTGCACCGAACACCCTAAAATGGTACCATTGGTTTTGACCCTGGCATCCTTTGGGCGTGAAATATTCAATCAGGCTCTTTGGCGGACAGAGTTCACTTTAAATTCATTTCCACTTAGATTCACCAGCCATTCACAGCCAGAAGTACAGCTTCCCCAAAGGGACATCGGAAAACTCGGGCTTGCCCGAGTTTTATGGACCACACCTACTGGAATTGCTGACCAGGCCTCACATGGCGTCTATGTCTACGGGCCATGTTTGAAGCGGTGTTTAGCTGACGTTGATGCTTCTTGGACATTACTTTCGCCGTGTTCAAAAGGTTGGGTCGCCGGAGAGCTTTAGGAACTTGGGGGAGGTGCACAGGTCACCACGTACGAAGAACAACGCCTGCGAATGTTTACGAGGCTCATGGTTTCGCAACTGGCGTGAGAAGACACTTCCTCGAAGCCAGGGGTTCTAGCAAAGTTACGCGGCGGCACGAGCTTTGACAACTCCATGCTCGCCCTCCTTTGCACGAGGGTGACTCCCGGTGGTTTTGTTCAGTTCGAAGGCTACCGCGGAACGCATAAAACGCACCGAGGTTGAGAATTTCAGGACACGAGGTGTCCTTCAGAACGAATCTGAAGGAATTGGACGCTTTTTGAGGGATTCGCCGAGCCAAGCCTCTCGTTCCACCTCTAGGTCCTCCAGTAGAGAGGTTAGAATAAGGGTACCCATTTTCTCTTTTTTTGTCTATTTAGTAGGGGAACCGAATCTCCCAACCAAAAAAGAAACGGTGAGAAAGGGCACCGATCTCGCCTCCACCCAGGCCGTCTCCAGCACATCCAGGTCCGGGCCCATGTCCTCAGGGGACCAAATGGCTAGGTCGCTTTTGGAGGACACCCCCCTTTTTTAAGGGGTTTAAAGGAACACCAAGAATAAACCCACGCATTTGGATTGGCCAAAAAAATGGAGAAAGACGCTGGAATGAGCGCAAACTCCGAGCCTGGTTAGAACGCTCAGCTCAGTCGGGCTCAAAAAAAAGGCACCTCCGCCCCAAGTCCCCAAGTTTCCCCCCAACCCCCAACCCCCGCCAAACCCGCCTTTTCCTGGACCCCCGGTCCTTGCCTCCCTCTTTCCTGGACCCCCGGTCCTTCTTCCTCCTCTGGGGGGGCGCGAACTCGGGCGCCGCGAAGACCAGCTTGCAGGTCTCGAAGAAGTGGGGCAGCCGCGGGCTCTGCAGATCCCCGCGGCCCTCCACCGCGTCCCAGCGGTGGGCCTGATGGAACTGGCCGAGTCCGCTGGGTGCCCTGAGTCTCTCCTCATGTTGACCCAGTCGCACTAGTCTTCCCTCCAGTGGTCTGAAGCCCCACTAAAAGGAATTGGACACCCCCCGATCAAAATCAACCAGGAGGTCATTAATCCGGGGTTAGCAGTACTGGCACACGGGTTTATTCATGCTGGGATTACAGAAATGCGCCCCAAACTGCACATGCCTCATGCGCACAACAGAGTGCTAGTATGCTTAATGCTTCACAAAATGCATTTTTTGAAGGAGGCCTGTCCCAACCGACCAGATCGCGGCATTGCCAGCACATACTCAGGAAGATGAACTGTTTCGTTCAAGGAACCCTGCCCAAAAGAAATGCAAAGGCGGATGGATCTGCCTTTAGCAGCCCTGTAAACCAGCGAGGAAAGACCCATAACTGCTGCGTGTGTTAAGCAGCGACCTCTCTCGGTGCATGTCGCCAACTCCGTTTTCTGGCGCCCACCCCCCATGCTACTCCATTTGTCTCGCGTCAGGCTCGCCCCTTCTCAACTTGAGATAACCCTCAATCCCCTCCCTCCCTCCCTCCCTCCCTCCCTCCCTCCCCTCCCCTAAAAAATGGTTGAAAGGTTGGTTCTAGGGTAGGGTATTTTCAGTTCAGGGTTTCAGGGGCAGGGATGAAATTAAACAAGCAAACCATTTTGTTCAAAATACCAAGGTTGATTGTGGGGAATTTTCCTAAAATTTATCAACATGTTTTTACATTTTTTCAGAATGAAAGGGGTTAAGATTTGTCCTTTTCAAAGTCTCTGCTATGGTCGTTTTTAGGGTTGAGGGTTGCGTTTAGTTGTTTAGGGTTGAAACTTTTAGGGTTTGTTTAGGGTTGATGGTTGAAACTTATGGGGGTTGTTTAGGGTTAAACATTTATGGGAGCACCATCGCTCTCTCCCGCGTCGTCTTCAATGAGTTCATCTTCATACCGTCGGGACTCCCAGATGCTCATTAAGAGTGAAGGCATTAGTCATTATGGTTTCATCACACTTACATTTCCGCAGCAGAACTTTTGATTGAGACAAGCACTCGCTTCTTCCTGTGAGTTTTTCTCAGTGTATCAATGGCGCCCAAGCAAAGCAAGGGATATAAGTCCTCTACTGAGCAGCCCGAGCAGCCGGAGCAACCGGAGCAGTCAGAGCAACCAGAGGACATCATCATGGAAGAAGAACAGACAACGGCAGATCCCAACATTGCTTGCGGCTCTTCGGAAGACCCCTTGGTCAGTCAAATCACTCAAAGCATGAGTGAGATGAGCCTGAAAGAGATGAAGCGGGCTCTTCGCAAGAAGGTGGAAGAGAAGGAGGAGTTGGAGAACCGCATGAAGGAGTTGACCAAACAACTCGCAGAGGATAAGAAGAAGTTTAAGGAGCTGATGGCACCGCTTCTGGAAAAGGAACGCCTTGAAAGAACCAAGATGCGCCGCGAGGAAACCAAGAAGGCAGGTCATGAGGACAGAGCCAGCTACATCAACCTCGACATCATGTACAAGGGTGTGAAGTACCAAATCAACGTCAAGAAAGGCAGCTCCACGGGCAAGTTGCGCGAAAAGCTGGTGGAGCTCTTCGGTCTCAAGAGCAAGCAACGCCTTGTTATGGACTTCAAGGGGACTTACGTCTACATCTCCAACAACGGTAAGTCCTACGGGTTGAAGCGGTGGAACACTCTTGGGGTCAACAGTGGCGATTGCATCAATGTTTCGTTGCCGGACACCACCACCACAGAGAACACTGAGAACAACAACGAGGTGGAGAGTGCTGTGGAGCTCAATGAGGAGGAGAACAGTGAGAGCGAGAGTGAGACCAGCGGGTCTGAGAAAAATTCAGAGAAGTAGATTAGTGGCATAGATGTCCAGCAGTGCAATGGAACTTGACATTCCCTCTTGGATATGTTGATGTTATCAACTTAACAGCTGTTTGAGAGGAACTCCAACTGCTGGTGAATATGCAATGTGCCTTTGAAGGCAACTTGAAACGGTCATCGGGGGGAACAGTATGTGGAAGAAAAGACGCGTTGCTTATGACATCACCTTGACCTACTGTTTGATTGTCTCTGTGCTCTGCTTGAAGTTGTGAATGCTTGACCATAGCCATTTGTGGTTTCAGTTTCATCTGCCCCCGCATTTTGAGACCCTTTACTGACAATGGTTCGAAGCCGTGTCATTAAGAACTACTTGAAGACCAAGGGCGAAATCATCAATGAGATGGTCAAATCGTCTATGTCTTTGCTCAAAAAGCGGAAGGCGGAGTTGTCCGATGATGCTTCGAGCACCATACCACCTTCGCTGACAAGTTCAGTTCAACCAGTCTTGGAGCGTATATCAATGGCAAGGTCAAAATTACAGGAAAACCAGCCGGTTGTCTCCAAACTACTTGAAGAACTGTCAGATGAACAACTTGGCGCTTTGAAGAAGGCGTTTGACAAAAAGAAGAAGGTGTCCTTCACAGAGGAGCGACTTTATGATGGAGCTCACATCGCCTTGGATGACCTTGCTATGCTTGAAGAGTGGTCTACCTACATCTCTCACTTGCGTGGGGAAATAATTGGACTATGGGTCGCCTCCTTTGCCCAAGAATTTCACCAAGACGACAACAACAACGGTATCCACTACTCAAATGAGTTGTTTGTCAAGGCGTTGGATGAGAACATCAGTTATAGACGTGGAATACGCAGGGCATCCTCTACAAACGAACCACCTGTGGAAAGACCTGATGAAGGACGATGCTGTGTAATGTAATTCAAATGCTTTTGTCCTCGAAGACCAGCATTTGAAGCAGGAGAAACCATTTCATCAAAAGCCCCGCCTTCATTTCATCAAAAGCCCCGCCTTCATTTCATCAGTGTTGAGGAAATCATTTCATCAGTGTTGAGGAAATCATTTCATCAGTGATGAGGAAATCATTTCATCAGTGTTGAGGAAATCATTTTCATCAGTGTTGATGATTGGGTATTCTCCTCCATTTGCTGACTTGGACTTTGTGCTCTGGCACGCTCGGTGCGAAAACCGCACCATCTGGGGTTGGGTGGTCTATTCCACCTTGTTTTTTTCCTATGGTAAATGATAAACTCATCTCTTTTCTGGGGTTGCCTATGTGGAAAAAATGACATGCCTTTTGCTCGTGTGAGTGCTGAGCCTTTCATCTGTCTTTATCCTTTTGGGTTTGCTATGATTTTGCGACTGCCTGAGGTTCAGAACATTGCCTACCAGACTGCCACCATTCAGGTTCAACCGAAACCCTAAGGGAGCATCATTGATTATTTTTCTGCTTGGTCAAGGGTTCAAACAAAAGCATTCAGGGAGTGATTTTACCAAGCAGGATGGGTCGGTCGGAGGGTCGGTCGGTGTTGTGTCCAACCAATTCAACCCCTTCAACCCAATTGTTTTCAATGTTGAACCCAACCCCAATCCCATAACCACCAATCATAAACAAAACTACTTAAAGAGAAAATACCTTATATAGTATAGATATATGGCAGGGGATTTCAGTTCGGGTTCAGTAATTGAGTATTTGTTATCCAATAATGAAGCAACCAAAAAAACAGGGAAGAATAACAAACCATTGAAAAAACTAATCATCAACAACAAAGAATATTATTATAACAAAGACAAACCATTATCAACATCACTTCAAAACAAACTCAATCAAGTCAGCAACACACAAGGTTTCAAACGATTTCATCTTCTTAAAAAAGCATCAAACACAATGAGAGGCATTAAAACAATCCAGAAATACAGATTAAAAATAGGAGCAAAAACATCAGAGACATTCTCGGCACTGAAAGGATATGCCAACACATATTCAATATCCAACATACCATTCAAGGGATACAAAGGATTAACATATCTTCTATGGCAAGAAAAGAAACTAACAGAGTTTTTACAACAAGCAAAGTCAATGAAACTACTGATTGATGTTGAGGTTATTTTTGATAAAGTTAGACAGCAAGAAGAGGATGATGGAGAAGATGAACCAACTGAGGAAAATATACAAATATAACACAATATGAGGAGTAGGAGATACAACATTCTAAATGTAGGAGACTTGAAAAAAGCATTGGAAAATATACCTAAAGAGATTGAACTACAAATTGAAAGCTCACCTTTGATTAATTTCTTGTAGTTTCTCATATGTTGTGGATGGTCTTTCTTGAAGACTTCATAAAATTTACATAAAACACAATATTTAAAACATAATTCATCATCATTTTGAATGTTGATACATGCTTTTTTCTTTGAAATCCATTCTGGTAGTTCCATATATTTACCTGCTCTGTTTGGATTGTATTTGTCGTAGTGGATGGTGATTTTGTTAATCTTATTAATCTTCAATCCTGAATGTTGAAAGTCTAATTAAATGGGATGGTGTAAATTTTCCAGCATCCAATGATGACATAGACCATTTTGAAGAAATCAATAACAAATCTATATCAGTTAATGTTTATGTTGAAGATGAGAACCAAACCATCAGAGCAGACAGAATAACAAAAATTGAAAGACCATCTTGTCATATTAACTTATTGCGGATTGAAAAAAATAATAACGAACACTATGTTTTAATAAAAGATTTTAGTAGGTTAGCAGGAAGACAAACAAACAAAACAACTAATAAAATGTTTTTGTAGTTTTTGTCAGCACGGTTTCAAGTCAGAAAAACTTTTAAATTCTCACTTAATAAAAAGGTTGTATGGCAAATGACATTCAACAAACAAAAATGCCAGAAGAAGGGACAACAATGAAATTTGAAAAGCATTTTAAGAAACTGAAAGCACCCTTTGTTATTTACGGTGATTTTGAATGTTTAACAACAGAAACATCAGATGGAATAAAGGGAACATACCAAAATCATAAACCCAGCGGTTATATGCTTAACCTTGTTAATGCTTACAGTGGAGAAATGAAACCATTTTTATATAGAGGCGAAGATTGTATTGATAAATTTTGTGAAACATTAAACAATATCAGAGACGATGTAATGGAACAAACGAAAAAACCAAAAGATATGATTATGTCAGATTTAGATGAAATTAAACATTTAGAAGCTAAAAAGTGCTTCTTATGCAATGATAATTTCAACAACAAAGTAGAAGCGAAAAAGAAAGTTGCTGACCATTGCCACTTTACTGGAATATACAGAGGAGCAGCACATATGAAATGCAATATAGACTATTGTTTTAAAAAATATCATATACCAGTATTCTTTCACAATCTTAAAAACTATGATGCTCACCTAATAATTTCTAATCTTGAAAAGCTAAACACAAAGAAAGAAAGCATATCAGTACTAGCACAGAACAGTGAGAAGTTTATTACATTTTCATTAAACAGACTTGAATTTAAGGATAGTTTCAGTTTCTTGTCATCGTCATGAGATAAACTGGTTAAATTGACAAAGTATGAAGATAAGAAATTAAGGGACAACTGGCAGGAAAATGTCAAATACAGTTTCAAAGGCAAATACATTAAAAACGAAAAAGATTTATTTTTACTGACAGAAAAGGGAGTTTATCCTTATGACTATTGTAATGACTTCAATAAATTTAATGACACTGAACTACCAGAAAAGAAACATTTTCATAGTAGATTAAGCGAAGAAGATATACGCGATGTTGACTATGAAAGAGCAAAACTAATATGGAAGCACTTTAACATCAAAAACCTGGGTGAATATCACGATTTATATTTAGACTCCGATGTATTATTATTAACCGATGTATATGAAAATTTCAGAAAACAATGTTTAACTGATTATGAATTAGACCCCGCCCATTACTACACATTACCTAACTTTGCTTGGGACGCGATGCTATTAAAAACAGGAATTGAACTTGAACTTTTACACGATGAAGAAGTTTATAAAATGATAGAGCAAGGACTAAGAGGCGGTATGTGTCAGGTTTCAATGAGAAAAGCAACTGCTAATAACAAGTATACGGGAGATACTCATGATGAAACAAAACCAACGTCCTATATCAATTATTTAGATGCTAATAATCTTTATGGTCTGGCAATGTGTAAGAAACTACCATACAAGAAAATATGATTTGTAAAAGATAATTTCTCAGAAGAAGACATTAAATATTACAATAGTGATTACAGCAGCAAAGGTTATATTTTAGATGTTGATTTAGAATATCCGAAAGAATGCCACGACAAACATACTGATTCTCCATTAGCACCAGAAATTATGAGTGTATCAGCAGATATGCTTTGTGATTATCAGAAAGAAACCTACAAAGCATATCATTTTAATAATGCACCAAAAGATGAGAAAACAAACAAGTTGATACTAAATGTTATGGCTAAACAAAATTATGTTTTACATATTGACATTTTAAAATTCTATTTGAAACAAGGACTTAAAATCAAGAAAATAAACAAAGTAATAGAATTTAGACACAAGCAATGGTTGAAACCGTGGATTGACTTTAACACAGAGAAACGAAAGGACGCTACAAGCGACTTTTCAAAAGATATGTACAAATTAATGAACAACGCTGTATACGGCAAGACTACGGAAAATGTGAGAGAACACATTGACTTTGAGCTGGTTGATACACCTGAACGCTACCAAAAAATGTGTGAATAACCCAAATTTCAAATACAGACATATCATCAATGAAAATCTTATAGGAGTTGAGAAAGCAAAAAGTGTAGTTAGATTGAATAAACCAATATATGTAGGAATGAGTATTTTAGATTTATCAAAACAACATATGTATTCATTTTACTATGACATTATGAAACCGAAATAGAAAAAGTAATATCAGAATGTTATATACTGATACTGACAGTTTTGTATTACATATTAAAACCGAAGATGTATATGATGACTTTAATGACTATATGGATTGCAGTGGTTATGACCCTAAACACAAATGTTATGATAAAACAAAAAAGAAAGTTTTAGGAAAATTCAAGGGTGAAGCAGATGGAAAGACTATAACAAACTTTATAGCGTTGAAACCTAAATCATACTGTTTCAAAATTCATAATGAGTCAAAAGAAGAGAAGAAAAGCAAAGGAATAGTTAAACATAAAGTGAAGAAGGAACTGTCATATAATTCTTATGATGACACACTCAAAAACAATAGTTGCGACACTATAACATTCAACAGCATAAGAAGTAAAGCACATCACATATACAGCATCCAACAAACAAAACAATCGCTTAGTGCGTATGAGAATAAACGCTTTTACATAGACAGTATTAATTCACTTCCCTATGGACATTATCGTATAGCACAGTAGTAACAATATACAAATATACTTAAAGAAATAATTATATTATATATAAAGTAAAATGACCTTCTTTATTGTAGATGGCAATTAAAATTAAATTTCTATGACAAATGATGAATTTGATTTGTTGTGGAATTCTATTGAGGGTGAAGTTTCAGACTTCAGCACGGATACAGAGGAAGAAATTAAGAAGGCAAAGGAAAAGGAAAGTAAGACAAAATATAATGATGTATTAAACAAGAAATATAAAGAAGAAGGATACTTTAAAGAGTATTTTATAGAAAATGATAAGTCACTAGAATGTGAAAGATGCGGTTGTATTATTAAAAATAAGTCTAATATGGCAAAGCATTTAAGGACTGATAAATGTAAAAGAATTCATAGAGAAAGAGCATATCAGAATGCTGTTGAGAAAGTATGTTACAAATATTTAACTAATACAAATTGATAACATTATCCTAAAATAATGCTATTCATTTATTAAGAGTAATTCGTGTCTGTTATATTTCTTGGTGTTCCCTTCAATTTCATAATACTTATTAAGCATCATATCACGACCTACATTTGTTATTTTGTATGTTGATTGACTCCATTTTGAAGTGGTTTCTTTTCTTGATGTGTAATTACCTTTTCCTTTGTTATAAATTTTGACTTTATCACCGACATTTAATTTAGGATACTTTCGTAAATATTTCTCTTTCATTAATGAGTTTGCCTTCGCTTCCACTGCGTTTTCGTCTTTGTGTGCTTCATTAGGTGTAAGTTTTGTCGTCCCGTGCGTCATTTGTTGATTATACTTGTTTAAGACTGCTTGCAATAAACTCGTCCAAGTTCTATCAGTCGCTTTTATTCTGTCTCCAAACATCTTTTTAACTGTGCGAATGGAGCGTTCAGCAACATTAGCGTGTGTCAATGTTATGATGCTTCTTCTTGCTTCACCTTTTAAATACTCTTGTACTTTCTTATATGCGAATGCCCCGTCATCATCTGTATAAATACTCATCGGATGACCTAATACTTTGAAGCATTGAAGTATTGCTTTATAAACAGTCTCACTGTCTCTAACCTTCATCGG
Organism: Effrenium voratum; assembly: GCA_963377175.1. NCBI lineage: Eukaryota > Dinophyceae > Suessiales > Symbiodiniaceae > Effrenium > Effrenium voratum. The sequence continues at coordinate 31,811 of CAUJNA010003643.1, read as the reverse complement.
TTCAATGTGTAGTTTCTTACTGAATATATCTATACATATTAATCCATATCTTGGACTGCTTAAATCTGATGTGCCCGTTGCCTTCATCAGTGAAATCATATCCATTATGTCTAACTGATATTCATACCTTGCGAAAGGTGCTGAAAAACTGTTGTATTTACTGTATCCTTTCTCCTGCTTGATAGGTTGCTTTTTCATAAATGTCCTAGCTTCATCTAATGTTATACCCAGTCCTTCTTTATTTGCTTGTTTGTATAACTCATTGACTGAACCGAACCCAGTTTCAACATTGTAATAAAGTTTATGTAAAACCTCATCTTTTGATAATTTACTCATTATTTAAAAAGAATAGAATAAAATAATTCTTAATATTTATCAATAATATTAAGGAGTATTTTAACTTTTATCTTCTTCTATAATACCATCAAAAGTTAAATCATTTTCCCATAACTTTCCAATACATATTAAAACAAAATGTTCCTTTTCAATGTCTAAACTTCTTTTTCTCCACAAATATTAACATAATGTTTATGGTAATAACTCATTCTATGTATTTTCAATTCATCCTCTACCATGTTTAACTTCTTTTTCAAAATCTAAATTGCTCCCTATAATTTTACAACCGCATTGTAATGTAGTCATTAGTTCTCTATTATATGTAGGGGTCATTTCTTTAAGTAGTTTTTATTCAATCATTTATTTCGTATTTTCCTTCTTCGTTCTTAAACAGTTTGTAATATTCTAATGTTTCAGATTTTGGTTGTTTAATACGCCCTTTGTTTAACATTTCCACATATTGTTTGTGTTTATCTTCAAAAGACCCTTTCGGACGCCCTAATCCTTTCTTTTCAAAGATTTTATCCATCTTCTCCTTATCGTCTTCGTTCTTGAATACGTTATTGCTTTTAGGTTGGTTGGTTTTTTCATCAATATTCTTAATAAGTTCAGTTAATGTTTTAATATTCTTTCTAATAATTATCATCTTTTTCATTAAACCGTTAATTGTAGAAACACCATTTTCTGACATTTCTATATATAAATATTTGTATATTTATTTATTTATTTATTTATGCGTTTGAAGTGGTGTTAAATCTACTCCTTAAATGCTAATTTTTCATCATTTGTTTAACAGTTTCTTGTGTTTCGTTAACACCATTTTCCGAGAGTGTTGCATCCTTACCCCATTTAAATGTAATGTTATGAACATCGGTTTCTAAATTAATACTGTCTTTGGTTTTATCAATATTCATTTTCTTATCATTTTTAGATATTTTGAAACTTGTTGGAATACATGAACATTTACAATTTCCTTTCTTTTGTATTTCTAATTCATTTTTCATGTCTAACATCTTTTTGCACATAGGACAAGCAAACTCAATAACTGATGTTTCTTTAACAATTTCTTCTTTATCTTCATCTGTTGAAGATACAGCTGGTTCTGTCTTATTCTTTTTGATTTTCTTTCTTCCAATTTATATTAATACTTACATTTTTATTTTTGATATATTGAATTCCTAACTTAATTAATTCTAACGAATAATAGCATACTTTCTTACATCTATTATCAGTTAGTATTACTTGTTCTATATTCTCCACTTCATCTATTATATTAATATAATCTGTATAACTCCTATTCATATAAATAATAAGATGAAATAGTTACTTAATCTTATTATTTTCATGCTTAATAGAATATTGATGGGGCACAGCACTTGGAGTTTTCATTGCACACGCGAGAGAGACACAAAACTAATTCAAACTAATTGTCTTCAATGCTTATTGATTGAAGCAATGGAAAACCTGTTCCATTATGTTATTCACCACCACTCATAACATAATGATGTTCCATTCAATAATAAATATAGATTATTTTCTAAATATCGTTAATATTTTTATTATGCCTGATGTAAAACCAATTGATGAAATCAAACATGACTTTAAGCCTTTAAGCAAAGCAAGCACGAGGTCGTCCCTAAATTGCCGATGAGAGCTATGATCGTTGGCCCGTCTGGTTCTGGAAAACCGACACTACTTGTATCAATGATACTTGATATTTATAGAGGTGCATATGAAAGAATTTTTATCTGGTCCCCATCAATAAATTTGGATAGCATTTGGTTGCCTGTCAAAAAATACATTAAAGAAGGTTTAAAAGTTGATACTGATAAAGAATCATGTTGGTGGGATGAGTTCAATGTTGAAGATTTAGAAAGAGTTATAGAAACTCAAAATATAATAATTGAATACCAGAAAAAACAAGGAATGAAGAAGTTATTTAATATTATATTTTGATAATTTTAGATGATGTATCTGATAATCCAGCAATAACAAGAAATAACAAATTGTTAAATTCTTGATTCTGTAGGGGACGTCATAGTGGAATATCAACGCTTGTCAGTCTTCAGAAATCATCAACCGTGCCGCCAATTATTAGAGTAAATATAAGTCATTTGTTTTATTATAAAGTTAGAAACTTCAAAGAGATAGATATATTACAAGATGAATTATCAGCAATTGTTAGAAGTGATAATTTGCTAGAAAGCAAGAAACTAATTATACAATATATGAAACTGCTACTGACGAACCACACAGCTTTTTGTATATTAACCTTTTAGAAAAGAACCCTGATAAAATGTTTATGAAAAAGTTTTCACAATAGTTGAAAATTACTAACTAAATACATAACTAATTAAACAAATAAAAATAAATATACTATATGAAATTTTATGATTTACCTGGAGACATTAAACCTTATATAGCGTCATATATTTCAGGTAATTCTAAAATAATAAAACCAAAAATAATAAAGTTTTTAGAAAATATATTAATAGATTTAAACCTACAATATATTTTGAGAATAAAGATAATGTATATAACTTTTGTATTTATAAATTTCATTTAAAATCAGTGGCACCATCATCAAATTTAAAATATTAAATTAATGATAAGGAATTAAAATATTTGTTTGAAAAATATGATAAAATTAAATACGAAACAACAATTGATTTTTATATAAAAAGGAATTATGATAATGAAAATCCTAATGGTGTATATGTTACTGGCAATACCTCTTGTGAAGTGTGTAAAACGTTTGAAGAATTAAATTATCATATTAATAATAGTACTAGTGTAAATACATTTCATTCTAAGAATCCTGATACATTAGTAGATTTTAAATATGTAAGATATAAAGTTAAAATAAGTGGATTCAATGAAACACATTTAAGAAAGTTATATAATAAATTTGTTGAAGTATTCAATTAATAGCATTAACTTAATATTTTTAATTCATAATAATGACCAATTAATAATATTAATACATTTTAATATTATCAATTTAGAATAATGAATAATTACATAATTGAACAGGAAACCGATATAATAATTTTGTTTGTTTTTCTTCTTCTAAATTATTTACTTTTTCATTTAATGCTTTTACACTTTTAATCAGTAGTCTTTCTCGTGTATCTTCATCATCAATTTCATTTAATTTATCAAGAGGTGTATTATCAATATCAGTTTTCTTTTTGAAAAACCACATTATATATTTCTATTTAGATTTTCCTTTTTTCAATTCTTTAACTTCTTTCTCAAGCTTATCTATTTTGTCATTTAATTCTAATACTGCTTTATGAACTAACACGGGTAAAACTTGACGAATGCCCTTCTGCGTAAACACCCCCCTCGATATGCGGGACAGAGTGCGGGACAAAGTGCGGGACAAACTGCTGGACAAACAACTGTCCGGCAAGTTGTCCGGGGGGTTGTCCGGAGGGTTGTCCGGAGGGTTGTCCGCGCACTTTGCCGAGATTTATGCTGCAAACCCCCCCTCCCGCAAGAATACTTCCCTCCGAGTGGTTTCCGAGTGAGCGGGTTCCGAGTGGTTTCCGAGTGGTTTCCGAGCGGTTTCCGAGTGGTTTCCGAGTGGTTTCCGAGTGTTTTCCAAGTGGTTTTGGCGTGTTCCAAACCTGTCCGAAGACTTGTTCGGGGGTTTGTCCCGGGTTCTTGGGCCCTCAAACCTGTCCGGAGGGTTGTCTGTCCGGGGGTTTGTCCGGGGGTTTGTCCGGGGGTTTGTCCCGGGCTTTTGGGCCCTCAAAGCTGTCCGGAGGGTTGTCCGGGGGTTTGTCCAGGGGTTTGTCCCGGGCTTTTGGGCCCTCAAAGCTGTCCGGAGGGTTGTCTGGGGGTTTGTCCGGGGAGTTGTCCCGCCGATTTTGGGCCCTCAAAGCTGTCTGGAGGGTTGTCCGGGGGTTTGTCCGGGGGGTTGTCCGGGGATTTGAGCCCGTTTGGACCCAAAATGTGAAAACAGGTGTTTATGCAGAACCGCCTCTGTCAAGGTAAAACTAAATAATTTAAATCTAAATACTCTCTGTCTTTACTAACAACATTTTCAAATTCTTTAGGAATTGCTTTTAATACTTCGTCTGCTAAATAACCTATATGAGTTTTACCGTCATCATTTCTATCGTGTCTTTTAAAATTTCTTCGGTTTAAATGTCTTAAAAAATATTTATACAGTTAGATTTGACATTGTCTATGTCACATTTCAACCGCGAATCAGATGAATCAACAAACGTACCATTAATGGTTACTGTCGTTGCTGTTAAATCTATATTAGTTCCTGTTGATGGTTCAAGTGTATTACATAACAATTTCTTCGTCCCTAAAACTGTTACATTTTCATTAAAAGTTGATGAGGCATTATTTGTAAAACTTTCAGTATTTACTGTTGTTCCAAATGTCTTATCAATAGATAATAAAACTGAAGGTGTAGTTGAACTATCTGAAACTCTAAAAGCTGTATTTGACGTTCTGAATATTACATCAATTGTGGATAAATTAGTACCACCATAATAAATTGATATTTCACTTGTTCCCCTTAATATATCTGTTCCAGTAGTCACTTCTTACCTCGTTGGAATAGTTCAAATACGCTCTTGTCTTCTCCACCTAAAAATATGTTTCTTAACGATTTTATTTCTCGGCTTTCCTCTTTCTTATCGTTTTCGGTTGATGCTGATGACGATGATGACGTTAAATGAAGACTTTGTAAATCTTCCTGCTTTTCATCTTTTGGTTCATCTTTTGGTTCATCTTTTGGTCCTGAAATTGCATTGCTATAAATTTCATCAGCAAAATCTTTTGATATATATCGTGTTGCTTGAGCGTCTGCCTCGTTGTTTTTATATAACTGTGATGTTGGTGCTACTTCATCAAACATATCAGGGAACAATTCGTGTTGAAGAACTTGTTTATCAGTTTGAACCCTAGCATTCAACCGTAGTCTCCTATCGTATTTTGAAAGGTCAAAATCGTCAAAATCTATATTGTTGGTTGACAAGTCAATTACCTGTCTTTCGGGGATGATTTCAATTTTTAATCTGTGCGTCATCACTTCCTTTAGCATTTCATCAGAAGTGTTCCTCCTTCTTAATCCATAATATTTATCAATCATATTTAAATATTATAGATTTTTTATTGTTGAGTTGATGAACTTGAGTTCTGTTTGAAGTATTTGTTATAAACATTGTCATTGTAGTATGTTTCTAACCGAGCACGAATTCCTTTTCTTTCTGTCTTGTTTGCATTTTTATATTCATCTAATAATTCTTTGAACTCATCGTATTTAACAGCGTTTATTACATTGAATTGATGTAGTGTTGAAATGATATCATCCATTTTCCGGAGTTTTCGATAAATATACCGGCCACATCCACTTTATACCACTTAAATAAGTTTTGAAAATTCGTTCATCATCAACATCTTCATTTTCAACATTTTGTAATGCCATTTCGTTTGCTTTTTCTTGCATTTCCATTATCTCAGCAGTAGTAACGGTTGTTTGCGCGTCATCGTCATCATCTTTACCTTTTTTTATTGCTTCTACTTCAACAACTGGGCCGTCTTCTCGTTCATCTTCTTCTTCCCCTTCCTCTAATGGTTCTAATTCTGGCATTTCATCAGCGGACACTATTGAATGAACTTCTACACCGGCAGGATATGAACCCTTTGATACAGCACTTGCCATTTCTTCGTGTTGTTCTCTCCAAAGTCTCATTTTTTCAGCAAGTTCTTCTTTCTGTTTCTGTGCTTCCGTTAGTCCTTCTTGAATGAAAGACTGGTGTTGTTTCAGTGTGTCAGCAAGTTTCAGTTCGTCATTAAGCTTATCTCTTACACTACCAACGTCCGACATTGCTCCTTTCATAACTTCTCCTCTCCGGTCTAGTTCTTGTTTCTTTTGAATGTCTAAGGCTCCTTTACTATCAAATTGACTACCGTATTGTATCTGGTTGCTTTTCTGTCTATTACATTTTCAATTGATGGACGGTTCTCATCACCTACCAACGTTTCTTTTAACAATTCATCATAAGAAGGTCTCAAATGTAATTGTGATTTCAATCAACCTACTTTTACCGGACCTACTGTATTCAATCTATTAATTGATTTAATCATAGTATATTAATTATTTAGAAAAATAGATTAATCAAAGATATTCTTAATCATTTCTTCTAAATGCTTCTTTCTTACAGTTAGTTGTTCCTTTGTTTGTATTCCGTCTGGCGACCGTGTGTTGTCTAATATTTTTCTTATTCTGTCTAGTTCCTTTCTGTAACTTTCGGTTCTGTTGCTTTCAGCTAAATCATTTCTATACTTTATTAATGCTCCCTGTGATCGTCTCGCTTCCAGTGTGTCCTTCAACTGTTTAAAATAATTCATTCTTGAAGCAACTCCCCATAAATCTGAAACATTATAATGACGTTCTACTTGTGGCGCCCTTTTAAATTCTACATTTCTATGACTTCTCATAAGCATGATTAACATATAATATAAGTAGATTATTATTTAAAACATTGATGAAGACAATTTGTTTATTTTTCTTGTTTATCTTGTTTTTTCTTTTGTTTAAGTTCTTCATAATGTTGGTTTAATAATTCTGTTGTCGTGGGTTTCTAATATTTTCTTTAACCACTTCTTGTTTAATCTCATTTTTAATTTCTTCTTTTACTTCTGGTTGTATCTTTCTAATATTCTTTTGTGGATTGACTGGGAGCATCTCGGTTTTTGCCCCTTTACAATTTTTAGGATGTGAGTGTCTCAAACTGTTCAATGTCATCTTTTTAGAGCATTGTTCACATTCTACCAAATCAACTTCTTTTTTAGTTCTTGGTAATGCTTTTGCTTTCGCTTTTGGTTCAGGAATGACTTCTTCTGGTTTAACTTCTTCTGGCGATGGTTCTTCATTAACTGTTTCATTTTGTTCAACGACTTCATTATTAACAGGTGCTTCTTCTGTTTTAGTTTCATTATTAACATCTACTACCTCAATACTTGACATATAATATATATAGATTTTCCATATGGAAAACCTATATCTATAATTTTCAATATATTATTTTTTTAACCATTCTTGATGGAGATTGCTTTGTAAATGCCTTGCCTTATGATTTTTTTGAAAATCTACCTCCACATTCACAATCTTTTTTAGTTTTTCTTTCTTCATTAAACTTATCCTTATTTTTGGAATACCATTCAGCGTGGTATTCTTTGATTTTATCTTTGTTTGTCTCAGCATAAACTTTTTCCTTTTGATTTATGGTGTCTTTGTTTTTTGTATAGTACAACTTTTTTCTTTCCAATACTTTGTCTTTATTATTATCAGTATAATATTTTGCTTTTTGTAATATGTCTTCTCTATTCTCTTGGTAGTATTCCCTTTTTCTCTCTAATATTTGTTCTCTGTTGTCATCATAATACTCTTTCATGCTTCTTCCCGCAACGTGTTTATTTACACATTCTTCCTCTGTTTGAAATTGTCCTTCTCTTGCCTCTAACTCCTTCTTACTATTACACAAGTAATCTTCTACCCATTCAATCTTACAATTTTCAACTCCAAACTCATCAAACAAATCAAATACTTCATAACATCCTGTGTCTGAACCCCTTTTCCATATATTATAAGAAGCTCTATGTCTTGCCATTCTTTGACTTAATGTTCCAGTTGTACTTCCATTATAGCATTTTGTAAAAGCATTGTCCCACACTTTGTAAATCTTACCGTAGTTATAACGATTTTCCATTTGTAAATATACATAAGTTATCTTTATATATGATTTACCCCTTATCAAATAATATCACCCTTTACGAAAAGGAGACTAAAACTACAACTCACCACATTTAAATTAATTTCATTTCCTAATGAATTAGAAAGCCAAAAGTCTAACTGCTTAAAACTTCTGTTTGATACATCCAAGTAATCCAGTGGATTTAATTCTGAGTCGAAAATCAAACCAGAACGTGGTGCTGTGACTGGTACTTTCTTAACAACTGTGCTATCGCCGGTTCTTAAATTTACTTGATTATAATTAGACAATTGAGAAGAATGAATATACATATTTCTAATGGGTTGTAGATTAACGAAACCAGAAACATAAGGACTATTATATTGATAAACTGCTATTTGATAATTTCCTAAAACTTCATTAACAGAACGTAAATTATTAGCATCAAAAGTTCCATTCCATATATAATCTGTATATGTTAGTTTCATTTGTTCATCAGTTAATACAGCGAACTTTCTATCGGCATAGTTTGAATAAATTGTTATTTTATTAGTTTTTACACTGTAAGAAATTTCATAAGTATTTGAGAAAGTAGTATTATCTACAACACCATTCATTTTTGCCTTTAATTCTGTCGCTAGTTCTGTGCCAGTATATACTCCTTCGTCCAATTGTAACGCTAAATAATGGACATTTGTGTTATCTTCATCTGGAACTAGTGGAGAAGAATACAAGTATAATAAATTATTTAATCCTGACTGAATTGAATACCAAGAGTTAGGCAATGTTACTTCGTGAATATAACAATGAACACCATTATCTGTTTGTAATGTTTCTGGCAGTTCAAAATTGAAATTTGATGCTGTACCACTAATTCTATGAGCGCTGTCAATATAAACATTTGTAAGTCAACATGATATATTTTTAATTAGAAAATAAAATTTCTAATTAAAAAGTATTCTGTTGCTTAGGACTTCGTCGTAAGTCAACTTTTCTAATGAAAAGTTGCTTAGGGCAAAGCTGTAAGTCAACTTTTCATGTATGAAAAGTTGCTTAGGACTTCGTCGTAAGTCAACTTTTCATGTATGAAAAGTTGCTTAGGACTTCGTCGTAAGTCAACTTTTCATGTATGAAAAGTTGCTTAGGACTTCGTCGTAAGTCAGCATTATTAATTAATTGAGAAAATAATTTATAACTTTGAATATATGATTAATAATAAAAAGTTAATTTATGAAATGAAGAATGGGAAAATTAAACATTATCAACCTTGTAAGAAAACAACTAAAATAACTAATGTTATGAAACAAACTGACAAAATATTAAATAGTTATTATCCTAATTCAAATTTAACTGATGCACAAGGGTTGAGTAGAGCATATGGCAATGGTAAAGGTTTTTATATTGATGGTGCTAAAATGTATGTAAGCGGAACATTTGGAAAAGGAACGTTTGGAGGTGCTGTTAATGACATTCTGGCAGATGTAGGACTTCCCTTTAAAATGACTAAATATTCACAACGATATAAAGACACATCAACAGCATTGGATGAAAACAATGAAGTTAAACATCTTATAACACATAGTCTCGGTTCAAGTGTAGGGGCACAAATAACAAAAGATTATCCTGAAAGAGAATTAACTTTAACCACTTACGGTGCTCCATTTATATCACGAAGGTCTAAAATTACCGATGATTATGTTAATTTTAGAAGTATCTTAGACCCTGTCAGTATTGCTGACCGTGGTGCTATAACTGTTTATACTGGTTCATTAAATCCATATACTAACTAACCACGATTACGTAACTGGATACGGAGACCAAGGCAAAGATGTTTCAAGAAGTGTTGAACCTGTAAAGGAGATAATATAGTTAAATAAGTACTTAAATATATAACTATATAATATTATATATGAATAGTCAGTTGCAAGAAAACTTGTCAGAAAGTGAAACAACATATAAACCATTAACAATTAAAAAAAGATTAATGTTTTTATATAGAGATAATAAACGAACATATGTAAAATGTCAATGCGGATGTTATATATTTAGAGGTTTTGAATATTCCAACTGTTACAATTTATTTTGTTTAAAGCAAAAGTCGTAAATAATAAGTTCTTGTTATTAAATGACAACAACAGATGTAATCACACTCAATCAGACATTGACAATATAGTAAAAAGACAAAACATAAATATAATATCATAATAATATTAATGATACAACATAAGAAATATGACAATGAAACAACGGATGAAATGATTAAGAATGAAAATAAAAAGTATAAGAAAAGTACATATGAAGAAATTAGAGAATTAAGATAAGATTAAGAAAAAATAAAATGAAAATATTTTTAAATCTAAAGAAAAGGATTACACTAAATTATTTAATTTAGTTTAAAAAATTATTTCTAAATTGAATTATATATAGCAATGGAAATTTTTAGTGCTGAAGATATTCTAATTGACAACCTCTCATTCAAATTAAATAAAGGTGCAAGTTATATCAACGACCGTCGTTCTGTCTCGTTTTTTCCTTCTGGGAGCAATATCTACACTCCTTCATCAGGCCAGCGTGTTGAAAATAGCGTTAAATGCTGAAGATAATAGTTGGTTAGACCCACAGAGTGTAATGGTTTATTTCACTGTTGAAAACACTGACACGTCAGACAATAAACGCTTACGTCCTCTGTCTCCTGCTTACTCCTTTTTTAGAAGAGCAAGACTAATTGCTGGTAATCAACTTGTTGAAGACATTGATTACTACAACCGAAACCATCACATGATGAGTTGCATGATGTCAAAAGGAGCAAGAGACAATGAAGACGCCCAGAGTTTTGGTTATAGATATGATGATTTAAACAATCGTCGTGCAGTTCCTGCATCGGGTCATATTGGTCCTGCATATGACGCTCACACAATTCCCGGCTTTAGAAGAAAAATGGTTGTAGGATTTAAACCGATGCTTGGTTTATTCAATCAGTTTAAGTATATCCCATTAAAAGCGTGTCCTCTTGTTTTAGAACTTGAACTGGTTTCAAATTTTAGTGATTGTGTTGTTACAGTTGGTGGTACGAGGTTTCCAGCAAGTGGCAATGCAGACTCAAGTCTTCATACAAATGAGCAGTTCTCAATTAGTAGCGCATTCCTTCAAACTGATTTGATAAGCCTGGACAATGACCTCCACAATAAATATGTTGCTCACCTACTTGATGGGAAAGAATTACCTATTACTTATAATACATATATTTGTCAATCTAATCAAGTTCCAGATGGTTCGTCGTCAATTAACACTACTGTTGTTCGTTCAGTGTCTAAACTCGTTGCCGCGTTCATCAGTTTCAACAAAAGTGGAGTAGGCGATACTCACGTTATGAAGGAATACAACAATTTCTATCATCCTATGTATAATTTGAATTATCAAGACAGTGGATACTACAATCCTGACCTTGATTTAGAATTTCAACTTCAATTAGGCTCAAAACTATATCCTGAGTATCCTTGTCGTTCATTAACACAAGCATTCTACTATTTACGAAAAGCATTAAATTTACCATTGTTCCATCAACACCATTTATCAATTGAATATTCTGCTTATCGTGTTGATAAGTTTATCTTTGCTATGAATTTCGAAAGGGTTCAAGATTCTTCGTATTCAGGAATTAATACTCGGGCTGGGCAACAGCTTCTAATTCGTTGCAAACCTATTGGAAATATGGCAACAGCAAATATGCCTGACACAATATATATAACGTTAGTGAGTGAGCAAATATTATCCATACGCGGTGCCGGAGTGCAGATTTTAGATTAAGAAGAAGTAAAAATGATAATATTAAAAACAAATATCTATTAATATATAATGCCTTCAATAAATTTAACAAACTTTGAAAATGTTGTAGCGCACACAATTAGCGAAATCAATTCTACAAGCGGGGTGACAAACATTAGAAACATATACGCTAAGCAATCAGATATAATTGATTTACTCAATAACAAAGCAGACCAAGTAGATACTTACACAAAAGCACAGATTGACGCTAATTTGTACGATATAACTCAATCATACAATAAGACGGAAGTTAATGTATTATCAAATAATATTAGTTCAAATACATTTATAATAAATAAACAAAATTCTACTATGACAACTAATCTTCATAATATTAGTTCTAATTCTCATTTAATTAATACAAATATTAATAATATTTCATCTAATACACATTTAATAAATAATTTGAATTCTACTATAACAACTAATTTTAATAATATTAGTTCCAATTCAAATTTAATAAAAGGATTAAATAGCACAGTAAATTCACATATTACTACAATTTTAGATTTACAGAATGGTGGTTCATTTCATGAAGTAGATTATTATAATAAAATAACAACTAATAATGTATTATCAAATAAGTTAAATACATCAGTATGAAGTAATACATTAATACATAATATAGCAACTACTGCAACTTTCAAAATAGCAGAATTTGGAAATTATAATAATTTCTTTGAAATGTATAATAATTATTTTGATAGTTATGTTTATGGAAATTTAAGTGGAGCAACTATGTTTTTAAATCAAAGAGGTTTTGGAGACGTAGAAATTAATAATTCTTCAACGTTTCAAAATGATAAGATAATATTAAATCATAATACTACAATATTAAGTAATTTACAAGTATCTGGTTTATTTTCGTGTTCGTCTATTTTAAATATAGCAGGTTCTGATGCCAGATATATTTTACAATCAGATGGATTAAGTGGATTAATAACAGGAAATACAAATACAATTAATTCAATAATTACTAGTAATAATTCACAGGATACATCATTAGGACAAAAATTAGATAAAAAAGATACTAACGCTCAATCAGTAGCAGGTGCTATCAATTTTAGTGATAATACAACTTTACACAGTAATTTAAATATGTTGACTACTGGAAGTATAATATGTAATAAGTTTAGTACTACACCTTCGCCTAATTTAGGATTGCAGATGACTTTTCAAATGTTTAATAGAGAGTTCAATATTAACAGAGACGGACGCATGTGGATGAGTAGCGCACGAGGTCAATGGGAAACGCAAATCGGAGACGCTAATGTTGGACGTGTTTGGGTAAAAGATAGATTTGGTTTAGGTGCTGTTGGTGTTAATGGTTATGTTTTAAACTGTGCCGGAAAATCGAGATTTACTGATGCAGTTGATTTTATAGGAACTGACAAGGCAGTAAATCTTAACAATGGTTCATATTTGAATTTTAATAATCATGGTTCAATACGAAGATATACTCCTGATGCAATAGAAGGTTTCTATATGTCTCATGATGATTTCGTTGCCATTAGTGTTGGTGATGTTAGTAATGCTTCTAATCAGTTTATGATGTGTGATGGATTAATGAATAAAACTATTTTTAGTAAGCCTATTGATGTGTTAGGTAATATTTATACGAATGCTGATGTTAATTGTGACAACGTTAATATTGATACTGATGGTGCAAATTAACAATTGATACAAACTGTCAATTATATAGATATGTTAGTGCTTTTTCATCTTTTGATATGAGAAATACCGATGCTAATTCTTCAATTAGGTATTTGTGGAGACCCCGCTGTTCAGTCTAACATAGTCGGGGCAGTTAATATTACTAGCGGATGGACTTTTAATACTGCTACAGCTGATTTTATGGGTAATTTATTTGCTGATGATGTTTATATGAAAACTGATGGAGCATTAAGAAGTCATCATATAGCACCTAACGGAGGAACATTGGTAACTATTGATACTAATTTAGCAGTTCAAAATGCATATTTAGCAACTAATACAATTCAATCATTTGATTTAACAACGGTTTCATTTTTGAATAATATTTCAATGACTACTGGAACAGATATATTAATGGGAACAAGTGAAATATCAACTTATTACGATGGTACTAATTTATCCACAATTGATGTAATATTCAGAACGTCAAATGCAGCGTTTAGAGCTTCAGATAGTTCAACTACACCTTCAGTTTTAGTATCTATTGATAAGACATTTGGAACAACAGTAAATACTGAAAGTTTTACAAATCATGCCTCATCAACTTTTAATGAAAATGTAACAGTTTTAGGTACGAAGAACTTGTTATGTAATACACTTGAACCATCAACAGGAACTAATATAGATTTAACAGCAACGACAGTAACCATTAATGGAACGTTTGTTGGTTCATCTGATTCGCGGTTGAAATATGACATAGACAATGTCAAATCAAACTGTATGAATATTATTAAGAAATTTAAGCCAAAGAAATTTAAGAGACACGATAGAAATGATAACGGTAAAACTCATATAGGATATATAGCAGATGAAGTATTAAAAGCAATTCCGAAAAAAATTGAAAATGTTGTATGTAAAGATAAAGAGTATTTAGGATTGAATTATTTAGTTTTACCCGTGTTGGTTCATAAAGCAGTATTAGAATTGAATGATAAAATAGATGAACTTGAAAAAGAAATTAAGGAATTCAAAAAAGAAAAATCTAAATAATAATACATAATGGGTATTGGTCAAAGCAAAAACGAAGAAAATAACAGCATGGAAGACATTAAGAATTTAAGAGTAGATGAAAAAACAAGAGCGGATACTTTAATAATAAAGCCTATTCAAGAATGTGTAACGAGAATAGAAAAGTTAGAAAAGCAAAATCGGACAAACTATTATATAAATTACCTGCGTTGAATTTATGCAAAGCTTCATTGATTTAAATTAATAATATTAATATGATTTATTAATATTATTAATTGTAAACATATGAATAAAATTTACTAATAAAACTTTGTCTTTCATCATTGATGACTTTAATAGTTATTTTTCACTTGTAATGAAATAAAACTAACCATATTACGGCTATACACTAATTTAGTTTCATGAAGGTCTTTATTAAGAAAATCATAAATATCGAATAAATTAGTTGATGTTAAAGTACGATTACGAACATGATTCAAACAAGTAAATGAGGTAGATGTAACAAATATCTCATATTCAATTAATATTTTTAATGGTTTATGTTTTTGATGTAATTTATCTAACTCACTTAAGTTAATAAAAAAATGATAAGTCATGATTTTTATTGATATTATCAATTTCAAAATATTGTGTATTCTTTAATTTGTAAGACTTATACACTGGTTTAAACTAATTAATATAATTTTGCATAATATTATTTTTTTATTTTAATAATCTAACATCGCCTAAATTATAAGATAATACAAGGCTTTTAATGTCTAATGGCAAATCATAAAATAACATAATATATTTAAATATTTATTATATTTTAAATGCTTTTCCAAAACTAACATATTTAATTATTTTTTTAATCACCAGGTACTCTTGTTGAACCACCATCACTATAATTATCACTTTCATCCTCACTATCAGTATCATTTTCTATACGAATATGTTCTTCCAATTCTTTCCTTCTTCTTTCTTCTTCCTTAAAAGTAATATGACAATTACTTTCAATATGGTCAGGAGAATCCTTCGTTAAAAAAGTTTCACCACATTCACACTCTACTAATTGTTGTAGTCTTTGCTTCCGGTATTCTTGAATTTGCTTTGGTATGTCATCGCCGAAAAACTGGCTCTTCATATATTCTTTCTTGAAACATTTTTAACATTCTATAATATATAACAGATTTATTTTATTTTAAACGATTTTTCAAAGCGAATGAAGATCATTTTGTTTATGTCCTTAGCACTCATATTGACGAAAAAGAAACTGTAGGCTTCATCATTAACAGCGGTATGATACATGTTTAACAGTTGTTGCTTATCAACAATGGCACTGTTTTCCTCAATGAAAGACATAAGTTCAGTAGCATTCTTCAATCTAAATATATATATATATAACGAACTCGCATTCAAACGAATAATTGGTGCTAAAACATTGTATTCTGTGTTGAGAGAATAAAAGAACTCGCATCATGTCTTCCTCTTGTTGCTAATCCATGGAGTAGTTTTGAATATCTCACAAACTTAGCATCATCAGCATGGTCATCTATCACGATTAAAATTGAATGTAGTTTCTTCATCTTCTGTTCTTTCATATAATGAATTATCTTTCTTTGTGTGTTAATTATTTCTTCCAGTTCTTCAGGTTGGTAGGTGTCATAATATAACTTTTCTTTTTCATCATCAACCTTCATATTATCTTATTGATATTTCTTGACTTCGACGAAGGTAGGGTCATTATGAACAGACGGGCTAAAAATGAAGATACGAGCAAAGCAGTCCCTACAAACATTTAGGATAAGGTTTTGGATTAAAACTGTTTTTCCACCCGTTGATGAAGCAACAACAATTGAGCAAAAAGGTAGTTTTGGTACATGTTCATATTTAGATTGATTGAAATCGTAATCAGTTATCTATATTTATTGGTTTTATTATTGGAACATCAGACATAATACAATAATATTAAATATATTTAGAAAATATTTTATATTTATTATTTTATATGAATAGAAGTTATTCAGATTATATTGATATAGTAGACAAAGTAGAGAATATAGAACAAGTTAATATATTAAAAATATAAATATGAATATAGATGGGAAGAAAGAAAAAGAATAAGACTGAACCAGTTGTTTCTTCAACTGATGAAGAAAAAGAAGAACTTGTTAAAGAAACATCAGTTATTGAGTTTGCTTGTCCAATGTGTAAAAAGATGTTAGAAATGAAGAATGAATTAGAAATACAAAAGAAAGGAAACTGTAAATGTTCGTGTATTCCGACAAGTTTCAAAATAAGTAAAAATGATAAGAAAATGAATATTGATAAAACTAAAGACAGTATAAATTTAGAAACAGATGTTCATAATATTGCTATCAAATGGGGAAGGCATGCATCACCATCCGATAATGGTGATAAGGAAACTCAGGAAACTATACGTGAAATGATGAAAAATTAGTATTTAAAGAGTAGATTTAACATAATTGCGTTTTAAAAGTTTAGTTTTATAATTTAGTATATATATATATGGAAGAACATTTAGCGAACATTGACAGCAGTTTGGAGTTGTTGTTTCCAAGATTAGAAAAAGTGTTGGAGCAAAATGAAAACATACTGAACATCTTAAAAAGCATGAAAATTAAACCTACATATACTAACAATAACAATTACCAAGAAAAAGAAGTAGATAGAGATAGTAGCGAGTATAAAAATAAACGAAACATTTATGTTAAAAAACTGAATGAAAAAGTCATAGAAGAACCTAAACAATCAAGTCTGGATTACTATCAAGTCAAGTATAAAGAAGACACCAAGAAATACGTTTAATCATTAACTAACAAAATTTCGTGTCTCAAAAGCGGTTTGTTTATTCCTGCTACTTTGTAAGTTTTATTACCCATAGTATCATATTCAATTCTATCAATATTGAATATTTTATTAGACCATTTAGAGTTATACTCCTTTCTGTCGGTGTAATTACCCCTTTTCTTTTGGAACACTTTTACCTTGTCGTTCTCCTCTATTCTGGGATACTTTCTTTTGTTTTTTTCTCGTAGTTTAAGATTGACCTTTACATTTATTTCATTGTCGTCCTTGTGTGCTTCAGACGGTGTCAGCCTTGTTGATGAGTGTGATGTGCTGTTATACTGTTTCAATGCTGGCGTTAGGGCGTCGGTCCATTTCATGTTGTTAAACCTAACTCTATCGTGAATTTTGTTTTTCATCGTTCTAATAAAACGCTCGGTTACATTTGCGTGGGTCTTCGTGACGATGTGGTTTATTCCTTCACTGTTGAAGAAATCCTGAACTTGATTTTTAGTTGCAAGCGCGCCATCGTCATCAGAATACACGGACATCGGATAACCCATCTTTTTAAAGCTTGCTCCCATCTTTAACGCCTTCAAAACGTGCTCTCCGTCTCTTTCCTCCATCGGTATTACATCTGCTAATTTACTGAAGATGTCAATCACGACTAAAGCATACTGTGGAACGTTCTTGTCTTTTGCTAAAGGAGCCATATGCATTATGTCTATTTGATATTCAAATCGTGCGACTGGAGCGGTGTAGGAATTAGTACCTCTATAATTTTTGATTTGATTATTTGGTTGTTTCTTTAAGAAAGACTTTACATCGTCTAATGTTATTTTTGGGTCTTCTTCCTTTGCCTTCTTGTGTGTCGCTTGTGTGCTTCCGAAACCCTCGTCTAAGTCGTAATAGATGTTGCTAATTACTTGGTCTTTTGTTAATCTCGCCATTATATTAAATTGATAGAAAATATTTTTATCAACATAAACCCCCGCCCCTTAACATAAAATAAAAACTACTTAAAAGAAAAATGGATATAATATAGCAAGAGAAAAAATGACACTATTTAATTATGATAATTGTTTTTGTAAAAATGAAAAATGTTATATTAAACCAACATGTTTTGATTGTAGGCATTTGATGGGTGAAGAAGAGCATTTTATGAGAGATAAAACCATTCCTGAAGCAGGGCTGGAAAAAGCAGAACTTCAATTAACAATTATTGAACAAATGCAAAAAATGATATTACACATCTGACAGGAAATCATTCTGATATGAATCAATACAGAAAAATCATAGACAGAATATTTGATAAACAAGAGGTTAAAGAAAGATTTAAAACAAGAAAAATGAATTCTCAAGCATTAAAATCATACTGTAAACATAACAGTCATGAAGTTAGTCTAATTTTAGGGGAATGTATTAAAATTGAACAATTAACATTTATGAAAAATAATGATTTTAACTTTCCTAACCTAAACAGCTACTGGTCATATAGAAATAACAACTATTATATGAGACATATTCTTAGCGATTTAATTGAAATTTACACAGACCAATTAATAAGAAGATACGAGCATTATTGTTGTGAGTATAGTATGAGTTGTTATAGTGGTTGTATAGCTGGTGAGATTGAATACGGGACAAATTAACTTTTGTTTATTAATATTATTATCATATAATATGATTAAACATTGTTTTATAATCTAACAAGAAGGTTAAGACAATTAAATTAAACATGAAACCCAGACCAGCCGACTAGCAACCCCTAGCCAAAACTACTTAAAGAGAAAAAACCTTATATATGAAGAGAAAAATGAGGGAGGGTAAAATGTCAGAGAACAGTTTTATGGTTGAGAATTGTGCTAGCTTACCTATGGAAGCATTGTTAAACATCGCTTCTTATATGATTGGCAATGAAGGGTGGCAAAGACTAAAACAGTGTAAAGCATTAAGGGTCTTACAAAGGAAATGGAAACCGTCAATTTTTGAACGAGAAGGAGAAAGTAGATATTATGTGATGATGAGCAATATATGTTTGAAAGGTGATAAAGCACTTTCATATGCGTTGAAACCACCAAAAGAATTATTAAGTGTCAAGAGACGGCAAGGTGACGTCCCGTGGGACGCTATGCACCGAACCCTCAAGCTGTAATACCAACCACGTAGAAAGGTGTATACGGACGATGCCGTTATAGCCGAACCCGTGTAAACGTTGTAAGGGAGAAGGAATGATAGTTACAACAGTGGTCCTGACAAATGCAGCGCAAGCGAAGTGTTTTCCGCTCTCAATGCCGATCACGTATGTATGCAGTCACACATCAGATCTTGAACCTCAATTGTGTCTTGAGCCAAATGGCGATCAATGGAACTTGGGAAGCAACACCAACAAGGACCTCAGAACTGCTACCCAATTTCGGCACGGGGCCTAGAGGGTTTTAACATCCCCCATTTGGGTCGCATTGTTCATCATGCGGTCCAAACACCACAAAACGTTCCACTGGCCACGGCTTCAACTACGAAATCGTGTCGTGCATTCTTTTACTTGCTATCACTACACCGTTCATTCGTTGTGAAACATGCCGGGTTCGATTGTACGAAAAGTGAAACATTCATCCATCAATCGAAGCACACTTCCATATGCAGGTGTATACAATACACAATCGTCACGTCATTTGACCACCAACGAACAATCCAGCTGCCGCATTTGCGCATCGCGCAGCTGTCATCCATAAATGGGTTGGCCGAAAAAGTCCACCAGAGGCGCCTGCTCGCAATCGGTCTGCATAATTCCGGCAAAGAAACATCGGTGAGTAATCAATGCAAATCATAGCCATTCCAGATACCATGGACAATGCATAAATAATGAAAAAGATATCATCTATAAGGTAATAGTTCCATCCATGAATATCCAGAGCGTCATAGTCATCGGAATATGTAACCATGTACACACCCAATCATCTTGGACACATGAATATAAATCATGACATAAGTCGTTCCGCCGAAACAGTGTCGATGTGACGCAAGTAACAGATGGGGACTGACCCACATCGTACCGCAATCAGCATCTTCACGAAGCATACCTGTCCCCAATGGACAGCCTATGGGTACGTCGGCGGAACTCCTCGTCCAAGTTCTTCTGGGCTTCTCGTGCCCGGACACACTTCTTGTTGTGGTCCTCTGGCAACCAGTGCCCTTTCCGAAGGCACCAATCCAGCAGGGGTGTGTCGCACTTGTTCGGGTCGATGGCCGAGATGATGGCGCTCACGTTGACCGTGTAACCGTTCTTGCCAAGGTTCAGGCCATCCCTCACGAATGATATATACTTACAGTTGAAAGCCAGCGCAAAGCATCTTGACCAGGAGCTTCATTTCTTCCTTGGTGACATCGAGGATTCTCGCTGCAATCCACAGCTTGTAGAATGTGTAAAGTCCCTCGCATTTGCACACCATCATACGAATATAATCTTCACGCTCCTCAACCGATCGGAAGGATCTCGTCCGAACATTCTCCGACTGAGAAATTTTCTTCGCTGTTGATGGCAAGAGTATACCTTCCTGATCTTGATCGGTGATGTTGGGGTACCTCTTGAAGTCATTGTGATAAGGGCAGCCCGGCCTCCCCTCGAGTCCGGCATTCATTGTTCTCTCCTCACCACCTTCAAACATCCCCCACATCTTGGACATCTGGAGTGCGATAAATCCTGCCATGTACTGAGCTTCACGCGGCTCGTCAAGGCAGATCGCCATCCGTTCGGAACTTATAATGTCCCGTGACGCCAGATCAGTGTCGCGGTAATGCCAACCGCTGTCTTCCTCCTCTGACGCATACTATATATATAGTATATCCTTGCGTGTCCATGTCGTCATCTTCTCCCGGAACTTCCCCCGCTTCGTCTTCATCCTCCTGTGCTGCCGCATCGTGGTTAGCTTCTTCCTGCGCACGCCTGGCATCTCCAGAGACGTTGGGGTTTTGGTTGTCCTCCTCGTCATCGGATTGATGTGAATGTAGTATCTTCCGATGGAGATCAGTTGTGCCTCGCACTCCAGGCATAAGCAGAAGCAGGTGGGGATCGCGGTCGCACATGATGGACATATCCGGCACCTCAGTCCTTCCCATGTCTCATCATTCAGGATGACGACTTTGCTGACTTCGTCCCGGACCTCGTTGACCTGTGCGTTGAACTCTTCCATCTTGTTGTTTCGATAGAGTTCGCAAGCACGATTAACCATGTCAACGTTGTAGTGCAGATTATCGGCACCTGTCTCAGTCTCCGGCATCCTCTCGCTGATCTTTGCGACGTTCTGGAGGAACATCGCAGCCGACTCTTGGGAAGAGTTGACAAAGCCAGAGCAGATCTCGTTCTCCACACACTTCGAGTACGCCCTCTTGATGTCAGCGTACTCCAGGCGCTTCCCTCCGTTGCTTTTGCCAATCCAAATGGACTTGACCTCATAGAACGGGATCACGTCAAAGACCATGAATGTCCCATTTGCCGCGACTCCAGCTCCATACCGCGCGAGGGTTGCACTGGGAATGTAGATGATCGCAATCGGGTCCCCTTTCCTTACGTTCCGTAGCGTCACCTTCGTTGCCACGTTCATCTCATCCCATGGGGCAAACGCTCCAAAGTGCAGTGCTAGCCTGTTACCGCCATCGATTCCGCCGGGGACTAACCCACAGCGTACGATGCTTGGCAGATTTTCCACATACGTCACATGGAATGCTCCTCCGAGAGAATCACCCATTCTTGCGGAATATCTATTTGCCAGTGCGGATGAGCTCATGAACCCAAAATCACTGTGACCAGTTGTGACTCGGATGCACCAAGGTCTGTACCATCCATCGCATCTGTTGAACATCCTGTCGATGTCGTCTCGAACCATGCCGGCTTTGGCCATTTCTTCCCTGGCCGCCCTGGTGTCATTCGGGTTCATGATGCTTGGAAACCTTGCTGCCAGAACCTGGAATCTCGATTTTCTGCTTCCGGATTCCTGCCACTTGATCACCTCCATGATGCCCATGTATCGTTTCGCTCTCGTGGTGTATGGTGGGAATATGTCGTTGTTCCGGTCGTCAATGACCGCATCAATGTCGACCCATCCACCCTCGTCGCACCTGAAAGCACTTCCTCGGCAATTGCCGATCTTGTGTCGAAGGACTCTGCATAGGTCGTGAGATAGCTGGTTAGCTTGGTCCCTTGTAGTAAATACCGAGCGATCATCACCAATCCTGCATAGTGGAGCACCGTCGAAAGGAGCAATGC
Organism: Effrenium voratum; assembly: GCA_963377175.1. Classification (NCBI taxonomy): domain Eukaryota; class Dinophyceae; order Suessiales; family Symbiodiniaceae; genus Effrenium; species Effrenium voratum. The sequence continues at coordinate 9,194 of CAUJNA010003643.1, read as the reverse complement.
AGAAGTTGACACTCTTGCCAAGTTGCATCACGTCCACTTGCTCAAGGATTGCACCTTTGGGAAAGTATTTGGGGTCAACGATGGACGCATACGCCCATGGCAAGTGCACATCACTCACATCGCCATACTTCGGGATGTAGCACGGGATGGTGTCGCATCCCATCTCAAGCGTCTTCTTGAATGTCCTGTTGTCCCCGCACGGGTTGTAGGTGAGGTCGACGCCACCACATTGTAGCTCTCCTCCCTCAGCCGTGTCAGCCATCTCCACCAAGTTAATGGTGTAGCTGTACATCTCAATTGTTTCTTTCCCTGCTTGTCCTCCTTTCTTTCTTTCCTTGGACGTTGATGAGGACGGTTCCTCCGTATCCCCCATGTCTTCATCAGATGAAACAGGGTCACTGCTGAGTAGCTCACGGAGCACCTTCATCGCCTTCTCATTTCCAACAGCCTCCTCAATGTCCTTGCAGTCGCCGTCGTGGGCCAGGTTCGCGCACTTCTTACAGATCCCCATATCTCCCATGCACTTCTCCATTGACTCCAGGAATCCTAGTGCCGCTCTCCGCCCGTCGATCACTCGCTGCTTCTTGTCTTCCTTCTCAGCATTGGTTTGAGAACTTCGACTCGGGTCTGGTGCTTGACCAAGACCCTCATCTTCGCCCTCCGTGGCCTTTCTCTTGGAACCTTGTGCAGAGGGCTCGGTGATCAGGGATCGTGGATGTCTGGGCTTGACCTTGTTCATGATGTCAAGCACCTCCTTCACGCCGAGCTGTGCGGACGGTTTGTTCCGCTTTCTGTTCTGGCCCGTCGTGTGGGTCACGTTCCCAGCGAGGTGTCGCACTATTGACTGCTCGAACTCCCTCTTGATCTTCCATGCATCCTTCCACAGTGGCAGTTCGTGCTGGAAGTATGACATCACCTCGAAGAACCCCAACACCATCTCGACGACGTCTCCCAGGGATTCCTCGTTCGTGGTTTGTCCCAGGAGTTCATACATCGTTCCTTGGTCGATCACACTCTTGATCCAGGACGAATATGCCACATTGCCAAGATCCTTGCCTATCACGAAGATGGACATCCTCTCCTCGACTCCCTCGGAATTCTTGCACACGATCACATCCCGGGATGCGCACAATTGCTTCCCGTGACCGTTGTTGTAGAACTGCGCTGCTTGATCCACTGTCATGCTCACGAAGCCCACGTGGGAAAGCTCCTTCTTCAGTTTAGAATACGCGAGCTCCCGTATAATCGTGATCATGGCCTGGATGTTGTTGACGTCCACCATGAGGTTTTGAAGGTCAGGGATTGCTACCACGCATTCCGCGAAGAGGCGCGTGTACATTTTCTTCCCCTCGGTAGACATTGCAATACCGTTCGTGTCCGCGTTCCAGTTCGCGCAACAGTTCACGCACGAAGAGGGATTGTACTTCGACTTCGGTCCGAGCACCTTCGACTTGCTCATCTGCATCTCTTTAGCGCAAAGTTCGCAGATAAACTTGCTGAGCTCCGTGACCGTATACCATCGAAGACGTGGATCACCGACATCGGCTTTCCAAAAAGCATCCTGCTCGCCGTGTCCTTCATCTTGCTGCTCTTGTTTCCTCTTCGACTGTGCAGTGAAGGTCGGCTTGTACTCGAACTTCACCTTCGATTCCTCCATGTTCTTCGGGATGTTGAATCGAAGGTCGGGCTCGTTTATGCACGTCTCCTCCAGTTCGCGCACAAACGCGTTGCTTGGTGCTACCGCATCGATGGATTTCTCAATCAGCAGTCGCTTCAGGAGGAAATGTTGCAAGTTCGAGCTCCCAGGGGTCTTGTAGTTCTTTCCTGTGAGCGCATGGACCACGCGCCACAGGCGATCGTTCTCGGTCACCAGCGCGCCTGCCGCCTTGCAGATCTCGCTAACCTTGTTGGCGATCGTCCCCAAGTCCCCTCTTCCACCATGGAATGCAACATCGCGATTCACGCACACCACGACCAGGCCTTTGCAGGTGTTGACGAGGTCAGATATCGCCTTTTGCAGGGAGTCGATGATGGGGTTGGCGGTCACCTGCCATCCACATCCTCTCATGCACGCCCAATCATATAGCGACATCCAAATGTGCACCGACATTGGTGAGTCATCCATGTCTCGCCTCCGTCGTTCAGCGATGAGCTTGTCCAGCTTCTGCAATCGGGAGATGATATTCAACGTGTCGTTGGGTGAGGAGACTTGCTCACTCGACCCACAGTATGATCTCTCCTCGATATTTGTCCATCCCTGTTCGTTGACCATCATCTGGAAGGTCTTCGTGCTCCCTTTCGAGTTGACGGCCCTCAGGGGCCAATCCAGGACCAGGAAGCTCTTCTTGTGGATCATCATGTCGCGAATCGTCGCCTCGCCAATGGGGCTCCTCTTCTGCCTATTGATAATCCGGTTCAACTGTCCAGGTGCGTTGTCTGGGTTCTTCTCCGCCTGAATCAACGCGTTGATGGCTTTAGCGCCCGGAAGGCGTCCAGTAATCAAGCATCCTGTTTGGGCACACAAGAAAGCATACAGCTGTAGCCATGCCGCATTCCCCTTCCCAACCTAGGAAAGAATAATCTTCTCCGCGCTGGTCTTCTCCTCGAAGTGCAATAGCGAAGAGGTCAGGCATCTCAGCATACACTCCCAATATGTTGCGTTCTTGCCTTCTGCAAGACACGGCCCAAATACAGTTTGTACGATCGGGTACCCTGTATTGTTGTCTATGTTGAACTTCACATTGACAGTCGCGCCGCTCAAAGTAATACCCCCTTCGAATGAAGTGTAGGTATCATGTCCAGCAGTTGGGTTGATAATTACCCATCTGTCGTCGTCACCGCCAGAGTTCATTCGGAAAATGGAGTCGATGATCTCGTTGTCGATCTTGACAGCATCGCTGGCTTGCGACCCCCCACTTGGAGCTCCCGGCTGGGGGACTGACCCACCAGCGGTTTGACTCCTTTGCCCGGAGCTTGATGCCGACTTCTGCTGTCGCTCCGTCTTCCGTGGCGGCTCCGTCTTCGATGAGCCCATCACCCACCATGTCGGCTCTTCCCCAACCACGAAATCCTCGGGGTACTTCTCCAGTTCCCTCTCGACTTCATGCATCGTGCAGTATTTGTTCGAAGAATTCGATCATGACGTCCTTCTCGGCCTTCTTTTCGATCTCCTTCATCCAGCTTACCCACTTGCGCCGATCTTGGTTCTCAGCGGCCCTGTCAGCCGCGTGCGGTGCCAAACTGATGGAGTTGATGTTCATCGCAGGCAGCTTCGACTCATAGATCATATCGTTGCACCATAGGAAATCCCTGGCGTACTCAATCTCCCGGTAGAGATCGTTCAGCTCCCTTTTGTCTGGACGGAAATAAGCTGTATACGACTGATCTTTGGAGTCCTTCTCACCGAGCAATGGCTGCAATCTCCTCATGATGAAAGAGACGCACATGAGCGAATTGACCGCTCCGATGCACGCGTCAGAGATGTCACTGGGGGTTGACCCACAGATCATCCAGCGCAAGAGGTTGTTCTGGCTGGCATTCTCATCCCTCCTCAGTGCATATGCGAGGTTCTTCATCGATGCGTGCAGCTCATTCTGGTAGACCAACCCAAGGTCCCAATTCTTCTGGTAGTCGTCCTTGGAACCACGACCGTAGGAGTCGATCTTGGGAGCCTTGATCACGCTCAACGTGAACACTTTCCCCCAGTTTCGATCCCTGTATTTTGCGATTCTCCGATCGTGCCTCTCAAACTCTGCAGTCGTCTGGAACTCCTCGGAGCTCCTCCACCTTCTCGATGACGATGCCCTAGATGACTCGTCGCTGATGAATTCTTTGTACACCTCCCCAACCGGGGTGTCCTGGTGGAATGCTGCTTTGAACGACCGTTCATCGTTGTCCTCGGCCACGCCCAATGCGAGATCCCAGATGTTCGCAATGGATCTCAACACATCCGCTCCCTCTATGCAGTACTTGGTCACGTTGAGCAACTCGGGGTTCTTCGCTAGCAACGACGCCTCACCGCAAAGTTGGTTCAGCGCCGACACAATCTTCTTTCCCTTGCTGCAAAATTCCCTCCATCCAAGCATGCATTCATCGGCAGAAAGCTGTCCGAAAACTTTGCTGATGAACTCTAATGCAACCCTCATTGATTGCCCTTCACCTTTCATCATCCCGCGGCCCTTGGCAGAGTAGTATGCTGAGTATGCATAGATAGCGGGGACGCCGATGTCCTCGATCCACTTCACGCACATACCCAGGTCGCTGCTCATCTCCATCCTCTTGGGTATTCTCTTGCCTTCCTCGATGGCGTTCTTCACCAAATTTCCCAAGAAGATTGCCGCTTGCCTAGATTTCCCGACAGGCACGCAGAAGAACTCATTCGTGTTGACGACAGTCGGATTGGCAGTCATCTTGATGATATTCTCCAGACCCAGGAAACCCCAAAATAAGCAGCTGTAAATGAAGCCACGGAATTGTCCCAATACAATCCCAGTTTCAGATTGAGGTGATGGACTCGTCCAGCTCCTCCTCGAAGCTTGGGGTTCGGGACTGACCCAGCTCCCCGTATGCACCAGAGGTTCGGGACTGACCCAGCACCTCGGTTGTGCAGTTGGGGCGGTGCAAATTTCTCTCGCAGTCGCTTGGTGCTTCCGCGATCTCCCTCGCGTAATGCAAGCAAGAGCGAGTTTCAATGGTGCTGGCTTGAGGCACCTTGCTCGAGCACGAAAACGGCGAAGGATCACACCCACAATTATTGACGTGTACAACTGGGTTTCTTTGGTTTCACGACCAGCACAAGGTCCATGCTCATGGTTTCCATTTCATTTCTTAGACAACGAGCCACCAAGTTCAAAGTTCCATGATACAACTCTCCATGGTTTCTTGATTGGCATGGGTTTCTTTGCATATCTTTGTTTCAAGCCATAGCGACACCCATCAAACTCGTGACTAGTCACATCATGCACAACCTCATGCAGTCTCTCATCTTTCCAATAATCACAACTTCCAGGCAACTCAAACAAAATCGCAGCTCGTTTTGTCATGGCATGCCGTTTAATTTCAACGAACCGTTCAAATAATCTCCAAAATTTTCTTTGTTTGGCCTCGATTTTCTCTGCGGTGTCAATGCCGCGAGTCTTGTTGAGGCGTGCCCATGATGATCCCCCCGTGCAAGGCCCGGCGAAGAACAACAATTCGGAAGGTTTGGTAAGCACATGTCTGGCGATTCTCCCCCCGTACTCGCTCAGTAAGTCATCAACCAGAGTTATGGTGACAACCTGCGGCCCGTCATGGCGGGCAAGAGCAGTGAAACAGTTACGTGGTTCGGAACATGCCATCAGCACGATGGGCCGAGCCAAGTCAACACTGTAAAGAGTGACGACTGTGCGAGTTCTCATACCAGGAAGCGAGACATGCACAGGAGCGCGAAGCACACCACCGTCGTGTTTAACCATCGCGAGTTCGATACCCGGCGCTAACTGTGGCTTGTGCTTCACCGCAATGCGATACGGAACAAAACAACGACCAGGGACAAGCTGCTCGTGATTGATATGCAGACAACGCATAAGCAATTTCAATCGGAGCAACGTTTCCAAAGCAAGGTCGTTAACACACTTCAACTCTATGCGCTCGTTCGACAGTTCTTCAACAAATGCGGCCAGCACGGACTGCATGTCTACATCCCCGGACCCGACGTGAATTGGTCGTGGCCGTGGAGACCGTTCCCGCGCCGGTACGGCGATCGGTACGGGATGAAACTGCCAAACTGCACGTTCGACCCAACCATCAATCCGCACACATTGTAGCCCTGGATCAACTCTATCCTCAACTTTGAGCCATGACCCATTCTTCAGAAACCAAGTGGAACGAAGCCACTTGCTCCCAAACGGTGTCATAACCGCGAGTGGAGGTTTCACACGCATCAATCTGGGTCCCTTGGCAACAACGACCGGATCATGTCCTTCATGTTCATGCAATCCTTCTTTGGGTGTTAGTCCAGACCACCACAGGTCTGGGGGCATGATCGGAATGTGTGTGTACGGAAATGTTGGAACTCCGTCAACTGTCCCCGAAACAGTCTGCATGGTCCCCTTTATGGGATCACACGTAGGTGTGAGCGCCTTGAGGGTATCCGGGTCAGACAGCAAGCTCGGGTCAAGTAGACCAATCTGCAAACATGCATGTTTCCATTTTCGTCCGTCATTGAACGCCTTGGTGTAAATGTCAGCCGCCATTCTGTCGGTGACCTCATACGCCAAATACATGTAATCACGTGTGAACATCTCATGCATCCACGAAATGCTAACACCATGGCTTCTCTCAAGGTGGCGCATCGTGGGGTTTCTCCCCGATCGCACGACACCGATCATAGCCTTGGTATCGTCATAGAACACAAAGTTCGGAGACTTCTTGAGGATCCGCTCTACCAACTTGAGAGCGGGCATACCCATCGATCTCATGGCAACATCGGCCGCAACTATCTCGGCCTCTGGAGTGGAGTGACTCACACAACCCTGTCTTTTAGAGCTGCCAGACAACGGAAACCGGGTATTAGGCCCTTGTATATTCAAGTGTCCACCGGAGGTGGAACGCAGCGAGTCAATGCATCCCGCAAAGTCAGCGTCCGCATACAAGGCCAAGTGCACATCATCCATAGGGTCTCCCACCCAACCGACCATGCGCCAATGTTTAGTATGATGCACATAGCACATCAAGTGATGCAAACCCCGATCATCGGAGTCAGTCCACCTATGCACATTCCGTGCTAGGCGATTCACTTGCCGCAACAACTCGAAGCGAGCAATCCGCGCACCGTACAGCAACTTCATCAGTACGCTAGCGGCATGCGGAGCAAGGTGTCCACGCACGGGCTCCTTCATGGCCAACTCAGGAGTCCCTCCCCGTTGGTCCGGCACTGTGGCAGAACCGTCGGTTGGCACAAGATTGTTACACCAATTGCACACGACTGACGGCCCCTCTCTGGCAGGCTTCCGTGAGACGTGATTCTTTGTTTCTTCATGCAACTCAGGGGTGACAACCTTATTCAACTTCACATCGCCCGCCACTTCAAGATAGCGGTCGACACAGGAACGTAGGAACTGTTCCATGTCATAGGTCACCGTTGTTACTCGGTGTCCGTTCCCGAGAGTGACGTTTCCCTTGCTTACATGTCAAGTCCAGTCTCGGGCTCAATCTTCAAACGTGTACGCAACATGCTCCACCCTTGGGCAAGGTTCTTCTGCGGCCCTGCCATTTTGAAGTCGTCGACATACACAACCAGAACAAGCTGGAGCTTTTCGTGAATGTACACTGAAGGCCATTCTTCGCCGATGGGCTCAAAACCAACGGCACGCACCGACTCATCGCAGTGCTGCTCCCAAAATGTTTCCGCATCTGGGTGTCCGTACAGCGCCTTCCTCAACGGGACGACTGGTCTTCTGTACTTATCCCATTTGCATTCACTCGGCACGGCCTCCGGTGGCAATTCAATCCAACACGGCGTGCCTCTCAAGGTGGCCTGTATGTACGCCTGAACAGCGTCGGCCATCTGCACGTCCCAGCCATCATGACAACCCAGAAAATCCGCCCAACGCGAGGCTTCAAATGAAGCAGGAGAGTTCCCCAAATCCTGAAACATCGCAGCCTCAAAGCTTTGGTTCTTCACTTGGTTCCCCAGCAACACGCCTCTACCCTTGAACTTCCTCTTAGGATCACCAACAGGCAACTGTGAGTGCTTTTCAACGCAAATGCCATGTGCGCGAGCCATGTGTATCTCTTCCCCTTTCGCTTTTGCCTCCCTGGCTACAGCGTCATATTCACGCACCGCGCCAAGATCGAAGACCCCCTGGTCGATTAATCCCGACCACTCTTTCTTCATTGATGCCAATGCATCAGGGTTGGTCAACATCTCTTTCCGGCCTACCGGCCTGGATACTAAAGCGTCGAAGAATCGTACAACTTTCACAGCCTTCTCTCTGTGCTGTATTCGCTCAGAAGTCACGCACGGCATCGATGGGTACTTCTTGGCTTCACCGTCTTCGCCTATCGCAGGCATTGCGAGTGGCACTTTTCCAGAAACTACCTCAGCAGACTCCTCCCATTCATACCAGGTAAGATCCGTCGATTCGTCGACCGATGGATCCGTCCCTGATGCCGTCTCAGCTTCGTCTTTATGACTCTCCATGACTGATGCAACCGCCTTCGTCCAGTTTGGAGTCGACTTTGATCGCTCCTCAGACTTGAACTTCCAGGCATAAATTACTACCAGACACTCAAATTCTTTCTCAAGCTGAACGTTTCGTCTCATGACGTCTTGGGACTGTTTGGAATCCATGAGAACAACCACCCCGTCGACAGGATTAACAACAATCCTGACCCATTCAAGCTCAGCCAAGTGCTTCCCATCCATTGGTTTCTTGATCTTTGATATGTTCTTCCGCAATCCCCAATTGTACTGCCATTCTACTCCACCCCAGCGGTTCCGAAGCATCGCTCGAATTCTCTTACCACCGGGCATCTGTAATGTCCGTGCCTCTGCCGGCGCGGAAATCTCAGACTCTTTACCCTTGGGATCTTCTTCTTTCTTTTTGCCACCGCCCTTCACCTCGGCCTTCTCTTCTTTGGTGTAATATTTACTCATCATCTTCCATTCTTCAGGAGTGAACTCCGGAGGTCTCGATGTCTTCATTAGCCTGAATCCATCCTTCCCGACAGGATTCGGTCTTCCGGCCTTGTCGATTTTAACCTCCTTGCCATCGTCGTTGACGTACGTGATGCCATCCCCAGGTAGTCCAACTGACACGTGTGGAAGGTCGGATTTCGCAACCTTCTCATCGCCCTTGGAGTGTCCATCTCCTTTCCCTTTTGAAGAGCTCGGTCTAGCATCTTCTTCTCCTGCATGATCCCCCCGATCTCCGGCGATTACCTCCGGGCCATCGTCGAGCAGTAGACCAGCGATCTGATCGACCTCATCGTCAAGCCGTCGCTTCTCGTCACTCTGCAGCAATTCAGGCTCGTAGTCCTCATCTTCGATCAGGCGGTCACGCGCATCCAGACCGATTGCATCGATAGACATCTCTATTCCTTCCAAAGTCTCGTTGGCAACCTTGTACTTCTGTTGTATTGGGAATGTCAGAGGAGATTTCAGAATCATCCTCTCCGTCTTATGTGGCATTCTCAGCCGAGGCGGAACCTTT
>CAUJNA010003642.1:416902-476012 GCA_963377175.1 Effrenium voratum | reverse complement strand
CTCGAGCCCACTCCCCTTACTGCCCCGCGTGACACCTGAGGAAGAAAATTGCCGGAGCCGTTGCCCACTGCACGGCCCGCAAACTGTTCAAGAAGTGCGTCTACGAGGGCACCAAGAAATATTTGGTTTTGACAAGCGACAAAGTTGAGTATCTCAGTTGCATGTGTTCCGGATGCTTTGCTCACGCATGTGCGTGTGTCGTTCTATTCTTATACAAACCCTTCTCCCAGGAAGGGGGCCGAAAAGCTCCGTGAACTGGAGGAGACTATGCATGCGTCAGGCGAGTTGCTCCCGCCATTAAAGCTCCGCCGGCTCGTCCTAGCGCGCAGGTCTGTGGACTGACAACCAGGACCTGGGAGTTGGTGACGCGTTTGATGTGGAGGATGAGGAGGAGGAACAACCAGAGGAAAAGAAAAAGAAACCCTCCGCTGGCCTTCCTGTCCTTGAGGGCCCCGAAACAGCCGATGCATTCATTGCAAAGTTCAAGCGGGCCTGTTTATCGAAAAGGCAGTCGCTCAACGAGGTCAGGGCTAGGCTTGAGGCTGAACAGTGCGCCTCTCACAAGACCCACAGCTGCACCAAAGGCTTCTTATATATTTGTACAACCCCTGTGTAACCACGCCTGACCGAGCACATCCCAGGAATGATTTGGAGGCAATCGAGACAACACAGGGCGCCTTGGCCAGAAACATTGCTTGCGCGACGATCAACCTGCTTGAACTGCTCAGGGAAATTGACCGAGCGCTACAAGGAAATGTGTGATCTGGAAACCCAACATCAGGGGAAGTTCCTCATTGCAAACATGATGTTTGGTGCATTGGCTTAAGATTGGGTTCCCTTACCCTAGGCTGGCAAAGGAAGCATACGAGCCGGTGGCGGCTGAAATTCGCAAGCTGCCCCTTGCTATATATTCTTCTGTTGGTCCACCCTGCTCTTTCATGGGCCTTGGTGCTTTGACACGCTAGGCTGATCAGCTTTGGGAACGAGATGAACGTACTGAGGACCAGTTTGGGTTTACCCTTTGAAACCCATTGGTTAAAAAAATACTGTACGGGTTCCCCTTCTACAACAGGAGGTTCATCAACTTTGGAGGTGGCGCTGTTGTGACAAGTTACTCATCCGGTGTCAACATGGCTTGCCCTTTCAGGACCCATTTGCGGAAGGTGCCCAGCGCCAAGTCCAAGACGGCTAAAGCAAAAGCCAAACCTGAAAGCCAAGAGTGAGATGTGAGCAGGGTCTAGGTTTTGTCTGAATACGGGGTTGTAACGGTAGCCAGGGTGCACAACAGAGAACTGGCAGTTTTCAGCAGTGTGGGATTTATTGTTTTCGCACAGCTTTGGCAAATAACAGTTTGCCCTGGCATACCTGTTACATTCAACGGGGTCGATCTCTAAGATATAGCTGGCCTGTCGACGCCATCTTGAGCGATTGGGTGAAAACGTGCCTTATGCCTTGACGAGTCACCCATGATTGTTTGATTGCCATGCAAAGCTTTTGCGTGTTCCAACGCACAGTCCTGTCCCGCGCAGGGGAACGAGCGGTGCAGGAGGTCGCCATGAAGTATGATCCGGCAGTGGTGGCAAAGCTCTGTGCGTTGCAAGTTTCAATGTTTTTAAAACCTGTTCTGAAGTGTCATGTTTGCAATATTTTTGGGGGTCACACAAGGCTGGGGACGCAACAGCTGCTGCCCAAATGGCATTCACTAATATGGAATTGGCGACTCCTGGAATTCCTGGTTACACAGAGCTTTGTATGCTTGCAAAAGCAAATGGCAAAGGTAGTGACACTGAAGAGATCCTGGCGAAGACTCTGTTAGACCTTGGCTTTGGGTTGAGGGCAAACCTATCTTGTGTACAGGTTCTGTCTGGCAGCGGCAAGTTTGTCAATCACACATGTCTTTGCATCAAATCATTAGCAGAAGAGATGCTACGGCTCTTCCCCAACAAGCTACTGAATGGGCACAATGTGAGCAACCTGGATGCTATCCACGGATGCTTTCGCATGTTTTGGAGGGTGTACAAGAAGTATAACCCGTTGCACCACGTGTACACGGACCACGCCCATCGCTTGGAGTGGTGCATCCCCTGCAAGATGCACAGTGATGAGGGGACAGGAGTCCGAAAACACCCGATTCTACATATAAGCTGGTCGCCAATATTCAATCCCTGTTATTTGCTGTGGTCATGTATGCCACACGAGATGTACAAAGACTTTCACCAGGGCTATGAACTTGGAAACCCTTGCGTCGACTCCCTCCTGCATCACTTCACTCTGATGGCGCGCTCTGTGTATTTCGACGGGGTGTTGTGTGGCTCGAACAGGTTCTGGCTTGTTTTCGCTTCTGCTGAAGGTGATTTACCCGCCCTATCCAAATGTTTCCACTGCAGGAGAAACTTTGGCCGAGAGCCTAACGAGTGTTGCTTCTGGTGCAATGCTCATGACCGAAGCGAAGATATGGCCTTTGGAAATCTTCGATCAACAGCTGCTTGGAGGCTCAGCATTGGTCAAACAAGGCCATGGTCTACCTCACACCCCTTCGCCGAACTTCCCGGCGCCAATCATGAGAATTTCCTATCAAAGGATGTGTTCCATATCCTTCACTTAGGAATACTGAGGACGTTTTGTGTTTCACTTCTTTGCTACTTGGCCAACATGCAGTACTTTACTGGAAGGGCAGTCGATGTCAGACTACAGGAAGCTTACAAAGACTTCAGCTTTTTCTGCAAACGGGTTCTCAAGGAAACACCGCACGTGAAAACATTCACCCGCGAAAACACTGGCTGGATTTCTGGGTCATATTTCCCCGAATGTTCGTGGAAGGGCTCGGACACACGACTTTTGCTGAAGTGGATGCTCGACCTCTGCGACCGACCTTACAACCACACACTGGTAGCTTTACGCGCCGTGAAGGCAGCCCAGGCCATAGATGACTGTTTGAGGATCATGTATACGCACAACCGGGTGTTCCTAGCGGCAACTTACGGGAAGCAGGTGTCTACGCTACTCAAGCAGTTTTGCTGTGAGTATCTGAAAGCAGCTCAACTTTGTTTCGCCGACTCCATGCTTTTTTTCAACATTACGCCCAAACTGCACTATGCCTTTCACATCGCGCTTGATTTGGACAAGCAACTTCAGTGTGGTGGGAGCAGCGGTCAGGTATTGAACCCTGCAATTTTTGGAACTCAGCAAGCGGAGTCCTTTATTGGCCTTGCCTCGCAAATCACCCGGACCGTGCATCCAAATAGTGTTAGCCGAAGGGTGGCTGCCAAATATTTGATCCATGCGAGGATGACCTTTCAAGGGATCTGATGCCCCTGAGGGCTGGGCACAGGCGCCAATGATGCACCTCCGACCGCCGACGCGTTGAGCCAAACAAGTGGCAAGCGGAGTCAGCAGCTGTGTCATGTGTGTCATGGAGCTGGTGGCTTTCCTCATACGTTCAGGGAGTGGAGGGGCTTTGCTATAGCACTTATTTTTGGTGGTTTGGCTAGATGTTGCGGTTGCAAAAAAATGGTTGAACCAATTATTTTTGGTTTTATTGAAAAAACCAAAAATAAGTGCTACATAGCCCCCTCCAGGTACCCCCTTTGGTCAGTGGTGGTGTTAAAGGGAAACCAAAAGGCAAAGCACCATCCTGGGGGCCTGGCGGTGCCCTAAACAAGACGCCCGTGTCTTCAAACCGCTGCCCATGCGATGTTGCGTTTTGCTTCGTTGTCCAAAAAAGATCGAAGCCCCTTTGCCCCCACTGCCCGAGTTGGACTGTGTGGGACAACTATTGCTCACTTCCTGAGTTGGAATTTAGTCGCTTTTTGGGTTTGGATCATTTTGGCGGTAGATGAGCAGTTTGGACTTTGTTTGGCCCATCCACTCAGGAAGTAAGATTGCGTAAAGACCAAACCGTTCGGACTTTGTTTGTTCAACGCACGCAGGAAGTGAAATCCGTGAAAATCATCATTTTCCACCCGTGAGAAGAACCTATATGTATGTATATGTATATATTTATATATATATATACAGAATCTTGGCCAACTCCTTGCACATGTGTTTGAGGTTTGTTGAGTGATTAGGTTCCGCGATTTGGCCAAGACTCTGTGGATTACCCGCCGGTTCGCAGGAGATCCCCCTCTCGCTGCCGCAGTGGGCTAAGACCGACACTCTGATGTGCAAAGGGCCAAATGCCCACCAAGAAGGAATGACATCCCTGTATAGAACTTCCCTGTAGCTGGCTTCATAGATGCCCAAAACGAGGATCTCTAGAATTTCCGGTAGGTTTGGTAGAAGACAAGTCCAACTTTTCTAGGGAACGGTTTGGAGTTGCGTTTTTATTTTGCCTTTTTTTACGTGGATTGTTGACCTGTTCTTCGCCCTGTTGGTCCTTTTGTTAATACTTTTTTAATACTCTTTAATATCCTACAGGCGAGGCAATCCGGTGTGCGGAGACTTCGTGTCATGTTTCATCTTATTCTGTGAATCCGCAAAGCCGAGGCTGCATTTGGAGGAGCCTACTCCGCCAAGACCACAGGAGCCCGCGCATGTCTTGCCGAGGGCGAGGGAGGGGAGGGGTACAAATCTCAGACCATAGAACGAAGCGCGGCTTTACACTCGCAAACTCCTTATGGAAGCTACGCGCACGTCAAGCAGAGGGGGGAAAGCCTGGACTTTGAGGGAAGAAGCTGTGCGTGAGTTGTTCTGTTCCTGAAGTTGGGCCGAGATGCTTGCCGTCATCCACTGCAACGTTCTGCGAAGGTACATTCATGAATACGAAGCCTGCCGATACAAGCTTGACATGGTTGCAATGTGAGTATCCTTGTGAGGAGTTTGCAATAAATTAAGAGAGCCACGCTTGAGAATCAGTGCCTGCAATGATCACTGTGTTTTTGATTGTCAATGGGGCCATTGGTTGCGGACGGAAGCCCGGGCCAATGTCTGCCGCCGGAACGACTATGAGCGATTCCCCGTTAGCCGTCGTCCTTTTAAACACCGTCTGTTTGCGTAGGTTGTTGGTGGTTTTATCTGAAAAGAAGCAGATATTTGGTGAAGGGAACCTAGAGGTAAAAGGACCCTGCTAACTATGAAAACTGGAACTGAACTAGTCTCATTCTCTCATGGAAGTCCGGGATTTCGAAGCAAAACAAGTCGCTTCGGACTGCCCGAACGCCTGGACGCCCGCCGCATGTCCTCCCCCCCCCCGCCTCCAAGCGTCCACGCGCCAGGCAGCTCCGGTGCCGGGGGCCTATCACTGCCTTCCTTTTGGCTGGGAGGTTTCCTGAAGTCAAGAGGCTCCTGAGTTTGGCGTGACAACCAGCGAATCCTCTGGTTCCACTTCGGGTTTTCAGCGTTTTTGTGTCTTCCGATGAGTGAACCGGAGGCTGCTGAGTTTGTCTGGGTAGCGAATCCTCTGGTACTTGGGGTTGTTTGTTTTTTGTGTCTTCGTCGAATGAGTCAAACCAGCGTCCATCTGCTGAAATGAATATTTGTGTGATTTTCCGTGTTGGTTGTAAAGGAACTCTATCACTACTGGAAATAGGTTTATGTTTTTGGTGGACTTACGCAAATGGAAGCCAGCGAAGCCTCCGGTTCAACTTACTTGTAGGGTGCTTAGTGGTTTTGTAAGTACGTAGTGCTGTTTTTTTTCCGTATTTACCCAGTCAGTTTTACACTTTTTGCAGGGGATCTGAGCCCGGTCTTACTTGGGGCCGCCGGGGAATTGGAATACAAACCGCTTCAAGATAGTCGTCTTCAAAGACTGTAAAGTCTTTGGAAAGGGTCTTGCGTGAAAAAGATAGTCCCCAACGGTTCATTTGTTTTCGTCGGAACCAAGTGTTTTAACCGGACACCAGCTGGACAACCAATTGAGCAGGTCCGTTCTTTTGAGGCATCAATCTAGACGTGACATGCCTTTGAGGCCGAGTACCTTCGGGTCGGATTTGTCGACGGCAGATACGTCGTTCAGCTGATAGAGGCCCAAGCAATCTTGTACGAGCTGGGGGTAAAGCGAGCTCGTCACGATGAAGCTCCCAAGGATCCCTTGTGTCGGTTTTGGAATTGTGAAGTTTGCAAATAAGTTTCAATGGCCACCAATGCCAGCACCCTCCTGTCGATTTCATCCCATATTTTTCTTCGGGCTACAACCTTTGTTTTAAGGGAACCTTGATTTGAGAACAAGCAATTCATGAGCGGACCGTGAAGGGTTGGGAGTCGCCTCATCAAGTCGCCCCAAAGCATGGCATGTGAGCAGTGGTTGGGGGCCCGGTGTTCGCCCATTTCGGGCTTTCTACTATCTGGTCTTACGGTTGTTGCTCTCACATGCCCAAAGCGACCTTTTGCCTTTTTGGTTTTCCTGTCCTGGTCCACTTTTTGTCCAGGTCGCAAAAAGTCGACCTTTCATTTGCAGGTCCTTTGGGCAGCCGGGTACTCTATAAGCCTTTATAAATCCTCTATAACCAGAACCTGGTTGAGTAGCCAGCTGCCCAAAGATGTTGAGCGAGTGCCGTTTAGGCACTCAATATCGAATATAGAGTGCCTTTATAGATGTTGAGCGATGCTGATGCGTCCTTTTTCTGGTGAGGGCGATCTCATGAGCTTGCGGAAAATCCATTGCTTGCAGTTCGAAAACCATGCCTCGACACCCTGTGTGTAATCGCGATGCGGTGCCGGATGCAGCTCATTGGCATGTTCTTTGAGACCCGGCTCTATCGAAAGGCGGAAGATTTGCGGGTGGGTCTGAAAGCACTTTGGTGCATTTTGCTTGGCTGTTATGACTTTAACTTTTTGCCAACTAATGGGTTTTCCACTAAACCACTAAAAGTTAGTCACTTTTAGCAGGGGAGCAGATTTCGCAACCGAGAGCAGGAGGAAAAGGAGGCTTCCAACTTCAAGACGTCAAGGGAAGGGAAGCCGCTTCAACGAGACTCAGAATCACTGAGCGAATAAGAGACGTACCCTCCCTCCCGCTAGCATAGCACCTGTGGGAGGGTACCTGGAAGGTCTTCTTTTGCTTTTAGGGACCATTTCTGAGGTGCCATGTTAGTGGGAGAGAGGGCATCTTGGTTGACTCCGAGGCGTGTTTTACCCAAAGGCCGCTCCAAAGGCCTTCAGGCAACTTGCTTCCCAGTCCACGTGGTCTGTTTTGCTTCCCGCGCGGTGCTACACGGTAGCCAAAGGCGCCTGCAACGTGTTTTGTGACGCCGAAACTTGGCTCGAGTTTCGTTTGGCTGGGCCCGTTTGCCAAATGTCCACTTCAATGGCTCGCCTATCATTTTTGTTTTCCCGGGAAGAACATTTTATGTACGAGTCAGATCGTGTTAAGGGCGGCCCTTGTTTGCAGGTAACTCTAGCGCAGAAACCCGCTTATTGAACCGACATGTTTTGTTTTTCTTGGCGCTGAGCGGAGATGCAGGTAAACCATGTCCAGACCCACTTGTCCTCTCAACAAGCCAAAGCGTGGTTTTCTCGGAGCGCGATTTTTGTTTGGTTCTCGTACGAGTGTGTTTCTTCAGTGTTCTGGATAACTGCATATAGATAGATGTCTGAACTCCAAGGAGCATACCTTGCACATACTGTGGATGGACGGAAACCTGCACCACTTTGAAACCATGTGAAGCCACTGTTAGTCGGTATGTACAGGGGAATCATTCTTCGTGGATTTCGGCAATCCACAGTATGCAAGAGACCCCATGACGCCAAGGCTGCAAGTGGAGGAGCCTGCTCCGCCAAGACCGAAGGAGCCCGCGCAGGACGGCGAGGGATTGGTGTAAACTAAACCAAGCCACGGTCGGGTGAATTTGTTGATAGTTACTTTCCTTCCCACTAACATGGCAACTGACAGAGGGTCCCTTCAAAAGGAAAATCATCTTCCAAATGCCTCCCCACAGGTGCCATGTTAGTTGGAGGAAGGGTAGGACCAGTTTGTGCGGTACCCAGGAAGTTCCCTTTTTCGTCATACAGTAGTCATGGGGATGTGATTCTTTAGCATCCCAGCAACGGTGATTTCCGCGACCATGAGCAAGACCATGGAACAACTGCGTTCTTTCACCCCACGCCCTTTACACAATGTGGAATCTGAGCGGACACATGAATAGCAGAATGCTCTTAACAAGGGCTCTATGAGTTGTCGGTTGCACGTTTGCTTCCAAGTGTTTTGCTTAATGCATGCATACCTACATCCATGTATGTATGTATGCATGGATGGATGGATGCAATCATGGATGCTTGCTTGCTTGCTTGCTTGCTTGCTTGCTTGCTTGCACGCACGCACGCACGCACGCACGCACGCACGCACGCACGCACGCACGCACGCATGTATATACTTATATGTATATATATAGATATAGATATATATATATAACTGTATATATATATATATATATGTACAGCATACATGATATCCGCTTTCCGTCACTGTCACTGGATGCATCAGACCTGTGCCAGGAAGTTATGCGCTCACAAGCGCCCACTCCGCCGCCCGGGGGCCAAAGGGTCCCCAGGGTTTGTGTGGTGTCTCCGAAGACATGGGTGCTGTCCCTTTCTTTTCTGAGGGAACCCGTTGTGTTTGGTTGGTTTTTAAGGAAGAACAACCGGAAAACCGCAGTGTTTTTTTTTTTTGAGGAGTGTTTCCCTTTTTTAAGGGGACGCATGTTTTGCATGTTAGACTAGATACGGAGGAGATGTTGCTGTCTGTGTACCCAGATGGCCAAGATTCAAGAGCACACTATGCCTTAATGGTTGCAGGAAAACAAATCGGACCCCCCCTCCCACTGGGACACACTTGAGCTGTGTGGACAAACACAAAGAACTGCGCGTGTTGCAAGAAGGCGCCAACTTGGATGTTCCACCAACTTCTAGGTTAGATTCATGCAATAAGGGGACTAAGCTATTCCCAGAATGTATCCTCATGACCCCACTTCCCCAGTCTCATGCTCGTGTTTTCGGAACCAGGCCGAGAAAGACCAGCGAGGACACCTGTATCCGTCGCGTGGCAAAGCTCGCATGTCTGTTGTCCAACGTGTTTGTTTGGTTGGTTCGTTGTTTGCCTGTTGGGTGAGTTGGTAGCCCGGTAGTTGGTTGCTGGGTTGGTTGGCTGTTTTTGTTGGTTTGTGCACTTGTGTTTTTGGTTGTTTTGTTGGTGTGTGCTTCTTCTTCGGCTTCTTCTTCTTGGGGGGGAAGCAAGTGATTCAAGAATCATGTTTTCGATGTTTACCATCCTCAGTGATTGCAGAGGGTTACAGGGGCAGGTGACCAAATGGAAGTTCTTGGATGAGGACAATCCTGAAGGGACAAGAATGGTGGTTACTAGGTCCCCCAGCTAGGTGCCCTCTTACCCTTCTTTTGGTTGGGAGGGTTCCCCTGCTCAAATAGACAGAAAAAAGGGTACCCTTATTCTAGCCTCTCTACTGGAGAACTTACGTTATATGAACCCGACCATTGTTTTCATGGTGGTTTGAATTTGAGGGTGGGGACTCTTAGAGATGGTGTCCTTCGGCTGTGTTTGCGAGATCCATCCAAATGTGGCTGCCATCCATTGGTGCTTTTGTATGTGTACCCTTCATCAATGCGACTGTGCCTCACAAGGCACAGGCCTGTGTGAAATGTGTTGTTCATACTGCTCTTGGAGTAGCAGTGTTTCAGTGTTTTGGGCCTGCGTTGATAGAAGCTGGGAAACAGCAGCAAATCAAGTTCCTGGCTTTTGACTTAACACAGCTTTTGTTTGCATTTGCTGACTTCCTGGAGCCTGTGCACGAGGGCATGCTTGATTACTTTTGAGCAACGGGGCACAGTATGATTCAGTGGGACCCTCGTCAGGATTTTCACTCATTTGCAAAGATGTTTGAGACTGAAAGCAAGTACTTCCGAAATCTGGCTGCCGGGGTTGGGTGTTGCGGGTGTTTGTTGGCTGAACTTCACCAGCACGCAAACATGGAATCTTGGGGGCTTACTCTTAATAAAGGGACCGTACTTATTCACTTTGAGAGTGCAAACAAATGTGCGTATGGGTCAAAACTAAACCACCAGGGGACCGCAGGTTTTAGTCTTTGGTTCCATTTACCAGGGTTCCATTTTGGGGTTACCCTATGTTTGACCCACAGCCAGCTAATGGATGAGGGAACTGCTAGGCTAGGGATGGAGCTAGCGGCCACTTGTCCGTCCACCTTCCTTGGCTGCAGGACACGATCTACCCCTTTCGTGACACTCCGCAGCTGCCTCAGCCTGGAAGGACAAGACTGACTCTACAACTAGGTCCCCCAGCTAGGTGCAACCTTTCTCAACAAGGTGCGTCCGTCCGCCTGTTGATTCTTTTGTGGGATCCGGCGAGTTCCAGGTTGCTTATCTAGTTGCTTATCTAGGTCTCCCAGCTAGGTGCAACCTTTCTCACCCGTTTCTTTTTTGGTTGGGAGGGTTCCCCTACTAAAATAGACTACCAACAAAAGGGTACCCTTAGTCTAACCTCTCTACTGGAGGACCTAGACACTAAGCCATGTGTTTGCACAATTGTCCACGTGGCGGAGAAGTGATAGCCCGGTCACTTGAGAAGGCCGTGCATGCCGTGCCTTTGGATTCTGGTTGTTTTAGATCTCTTCCCAGCTTCCGGTGAGTGAATCCCGTTATCTTACAGAAGACTGCAAAGGCCGGGGCCACTTAAAGAAATCAGTCCAGAATGAATCGGGTGTCATCAATTCATGTTTAGACATGTCCCTTTTGTTGGGGAACATACTGGCAAAATGAGGTAGGAACACCCTGGCCATGACATGCAGGTGCTTGAGATCACAAACACACATGCGGCGGTGGAAAGCGAGGTCAAAGAGTCCAAACGGGTGCAGGGTTAAAAGGGGATTCCCCGAAGCCATCAAGTGGGCACCAAAGTTGAGCTTGGGGCCATTTTGTGAATTTTGTGTCCCACCATTTCGGAGGTGGGTCCGGCTGGTTGGGGAGAGGAGCTTCAAAGTTTGCCTAAGCCTTAAGCTACAAGGAGCCCTAGTATTCTGTCTGCCAGTTTTATTGCAAGCTCACCTGGGGGTATATCGAGCTCACCGTGATAAAGGTCCTTGTTGACCCGCCACCAATAAAGCCTCCAATGATTCGAAAGGGCCCCCCTAGCATGGTTGTTGTTGGGAAGCATTTGACATTTTAATTGTGCTTTAGTGGTTGAAATCCAACCACTTCACGGCTAAATTTTGAATGTGAATGTTTGCTCCCCTCCAACGTCAACCAAGATACCTGTGACCAAACTCTGACTGCTCCATCTTCAGCTTAAATTTTAGTCTGATCAAGAGAGCCAGGAAGGCACGTCCTGTACTTCCATTTGCTTGAGACTAGAAAAGATTCCCAAATCAGTCACTGGTTGGGTCTAGGGTCAGCCATGGCTCGCGGTCTTTTTTATTTTTCGCCGCTCGCTGAGGGCCAAGCTGCGACGGGCCAGCGAGGCTGGATTGAGTCAAAGGAACGCGCAAGAAGCCCAGGAGATGTCTTAAGCAGATCGAAACTAGTTGGAAAAATGGGTTGTGTTCTATAGGACCTGCAGAATTAATTTGGTTTGCTTGCTGTTTCGGTTAACTCGAAAGGGCTACACAATACAAAGACACTTATTTGGGAATGTCGCACGCGATCATTACGGGACTTTCCCGGATTATCTTTGTGATAGGATGTAAGCTAGAGCAAACCAGTGAGACTAAGCATTGGCAGTGACACGCCTTTGAACAATATTTTACGAAATAGCACCACATATAAACAACTCAATCATGTTACCACCATGTTTGTTTCCACTTGTCAACATGGGTGATACTCTAGTGAGATGTCGCACGGCAGGATGCCTTTTGCGACAGTTCTGAAGTCTTTATGTTTACCCCATATTAATCAATCCCAGTTTTATTAATAGGGGGGTGTCCCTGGATTTAGTGGAGAATCATCACTTTTGGAGGGGACCGCCCCCCCCTAATAATAAACTGGGGTTGATTAGTATGTGGTCAACATGATCCAAATGCACCCTGTGAAGACTGTTTTTTGTTTTTTCCACAAGTCTGACACAAGGCCTCATATTTGGAATGTTCCGAGGCCTGGAAGCAAGGTGTGTTGCAAGCTTTGGTGAAATCACTAGGTCCCCCAGTAGTGCCCTTTCTCACCTTTTTTTGGGGGAAGGGTTTTCTACTAAAATCCACTACAGAAAAATTCGGGTACCAACTTTTCTTTCCTCTCTACTGGAGGACCTGGATTGTAGGGTTGTTTGGTATCTCATGAGGATGGCTCCTGGGGGGTAAAAAGGGGGTTGTTCAGGACCTCCTGAGGCACCAAGGGAATTTCTGGGGGAAGGAGGCCCCCCTTTTTGTTGATGGGTTTTTAAGGGACGCCCAAAGGAACCCAACCACTTGAAGGGGGTCTCTTGCTAAGATTTCTTGATTTGCCGGCGTCCGGCTTGGGATGCATAAAAACTTGGAGACCGGGAGAAACCCACGCCTTGCACGGAGAGTGGAAGTCCAAACGCCATCTTCATACTGTGGATGGTTGCGACATTCAGTTCGCACCATGTCAGAAACCCTGGCAATGATTCGCTCCCCCCTGGAAATACCAGCTAACCATGGTTTTAACCGTGGTTTCCAAGTGGTGCGAACGGATTTCGTCCACCCAGCAGCTTTCCTTGCCAGACTTCTCTGAAGGCTTGGCCTTTTTTGCTTTTTTGGGGGGTTCCATCGGTCGCTCATCCAGCAACAGTTGGAGTGTTGTGTCAGGCGCCGACATTTCCAAAGGGTGTGACGCAAGTCACGGTGACATGAACTTCTGCATGAGGCTTCACGTTTTGCAATCAGCGTTCGGATTGCAAGCAGTTCCAGTCTCTCAAATCTGAGCTCTGCGCCCAAGACTCAGTTTTTCAGAATTGGATGAGCTTGGCGTACATGGTTCTATTTCCCTCTACCAACCCAAGGGAACTAACTTTTTAGAAGGAACATGACTGGTGGCCTAGAGCGGCTTTTTGGGAATCCGATGGGATGAACAACTTAAGCAGAGCTGGCTGTCAATCCCAAGAGAAAAGAGCCCAAGCCCTAAGGTTCTCACAACGCTTCTGAAAACTTTGATTTCCTAGGCCTCGCGATTTCAAGAGGGGAATCCTCTTGAGCTGGAAACGACTCCGCAACATCCGGAAGATGCGTGTTACGCGGGCATGCCAGGATACCGTCTACCTCCGGGACTCGCCGTTCTCGGCTCAGAGGTGTTTTTAGAGATCGATGCCCTCGCCAGGCCTTCGATGTCAGATAGCCCCTGGCTGGGATTTTGGAGATTGGAAGCTAGCTCCCCCAGCCTTTGGGGGAGGGTCCGCCTAAAATCGACCAGAAAACGCTCATGCCCTTATTCTAACCTCTCTCCTGGACCTAGCTAAGGTAGATGGGAACCCCCCCCAACCACACGCAGGGAAGCTGACCATTTGTCTTGAGGCATCCTTTCTTTACTCCCGATGCTTCCAGCTCCCATGGCAGCCAACCGCAGAGAAAACTGCTTGTAAAGCCTAGAGGAAAGAAATCCATAGGGCAGCGGGAAGCACTGGATGTTGGCTTGTTGTGTTGGCTTGTTTCTTCGTTAGCTCCTTTGTTTCCAGTGGAGCTATCGAGTTTTGCTTAACGACTGGTTGGGAAGATTCGATGGCTTCTCATCGGACAAGTTCCCGGTACTCAGTTATTCAGTGGCACCCTTTTTTCCCTTTTATTTGGGTGGCTGCCCCACTAAAAATGGTCTTCCCCAAAAAGGCTTCCCTTTTTTTCCAGGGTCACTGAACAACTGAGGGTAATGTTGACCCCATATTAATCGACCCCAGTTTGTGAATAGGCAGCTGTCCCTGGGCTGTGTGGGGAATCATCACTTTTGGAGGCCCCCCCCTGCTTCCCCTATCAATACACCAGGGTTAATGTGGGGTCAACATTACTCCATGGTCGCAGGCCCACGGAGTACGATCCCAACAAGAAGTTCGATTCTTTGGGGATGGGGGAGACACCGGTTTTGGAATCTCAGTCATTGGAACTGCACGAATCGGAGCATGCAAGAGGCTCAGGCAAACGAGTAGAACCCTCTTTGAGTGACCTTTCAGGGGGAGCAGGTTGAGTGACAAAGGCTTTATTTTTCCTCCTCTAGATATCAGTGTGTAGGTGTGTGAAACTTTTTAAGGGCTTGTTTCTTGCTTTCAGATGATTCAGACGGAGATCAAGTGGCTTTGAAATGAGAGGCATGATGTTCAGGGGAGCAATTTTGTCAATTGGCTTGCTTCCGCATGGATGGCATGAGCATTGCCAGTCACCCTGTTTGGGTCTTTGAGCGAAAAACTGCTGCAATTCGCAGTTGATTTGTGAATATCATGTGTTGAGCATATGGATGTTGAGCGAATGACCTGTATATTATCGGCGCTTCAAGTTCCAAGCAATATCGAGCGAGTCTCACACAGTCAATTTGCAGAATTATCAAGCGGCAGTTGGCGCAAGTAATATCACAAAGCCGAACATGGATGCTTCAGATCTGGGTGTATTTTGTGTTTTGAGGATACTCGTTTTGTGGTTGGTGCAAAGGAGCCCCAAGATAATCTTGCTTGGTTCAGTTATTTCCGCAGTGGCTTCCTAAGGGGGGGGGTACTGTTTTCTCTTTGGTCGGCACTGTTTGATCAAATAAACGTAGGTCCCCAACAGCAACCTCCGGAACACCCCAGAACCCTTCCGGAACCCTCCCTGAAGCTATCTGCACACCATCCGTCAAAGTGCTGCGCCTGCCACGAAATTCAGAGTCTGTGTGGGGAGCTCTAAAGTGCTACGCCTTCCACCAAATTTGATCAAAGACCTCTAAAGCGCTGCGGCTGTCACGCACGAATCAAAGTATGTTCAAAGTGTCGCACCTGCCACACACCCCAACTTCTGACGCGGTTGCTACACGTGTACAAAATTTGCTTGGGACTGTAGAGCCGTAATTGTTCGACCAATGTTGACAAGGGCCTGAACAAAAATGACAGTTGCGCAAACACTTGCACGTGCATGCCAAGCAGGACACCTCAAGAACGACCAGCCCTGAAGCGCAAATCGCAATGCCACAGTGACGCAAACACGCAACCTTCCAAAACGCAGCGACGTGCAACGAACTGACACCAACGTCACAGAAGCTACGATTTACGCACAGGCGCTAAAACAACAACATTTTGCAAGTCATACAAATAGTGCATTTCGAGCCCAATGACTCTAGAACAACAAATCCTCTACCCCCAACACCCCACATCAGAAAAAGGGAACCCTTCGTTACGCACTCGGGAAAAAGCACAACCACGGAAAGTATGGGTGATGTGTTACTTGGCAAGAAGCTCTGTCAAGATGTCTTGTGGCGGCCCCCAAAAGGGGGTCGTTTTGTGGGGCCCTGGGTTAGCAATTCGCTTTGCCAAGGTCAGCATTGCTGGAGTCGGAGCTTGCGACCGAGCAGGCGCCTTTCAGCGCTGTTCAGGGTTTTGATTCCATTCTGCGTGCATTTGTGTGCGCGCATCGGCGACACGTTTTATCTTTTGAGCATTGATCCATGTTCGGGTGATCCAAGCTTCGCGGAAGGTTTTAAGGTGACGCGTCAATGCAAATTTACAGGGAATAACAGTCTCCACTCAGGTGAAGGTGGTTGGAATGCAATATTGGGAAATCGATTAACACACATCAACATGGGCTGTGTCCTGAGCTACATATACATTATATATATATATATGTCTTTAGTGCAACAAACACAAATATGCGAGGATTTCCTAGTTTGGAGATTCCGATAGCGTGCAATCCACTAAGAGTATCATGTTTCCATGTCCTTTGGAAGCCACTATTCGGAACTCTCGTTGTTCATACATTGTTTCTCCGTATGCTTTGTGTAATGCAATGGGACATCCACAGGAAGAAGCTACAACACTACCTTTCTTCTTCCCTTCTTTGGTGAGGCCTCAATCAAATTGCGCTGGGAAAGAAAAATGGCTTCCAATGTAGAGTAGAAAAGTTGTTTCATGTGGTTTCTCTTTCTGGACCATGTTGGTCGGAGAACAAACTTCACACATCAGAACCACCCAAACGACGCTCGTGTAAAGCTCGCAATTCACAGCTTGCACAGAGGCCGAAGGGCAGCAACAGGGCAATTGCAGCACGGAGCTTGCTGAGCACTCACGGGAGAGTTGAGTTCCGCTTAAAGGGATGCAGCAACTTCATCAACATGTGATTCCGACACTGGTGAAGGGTCAAAACCCTGTACCCCGGCCTGGTGAACATCAAAATAGGTGGTACATGGGTGATCCGCCCCAACATGGGATCGGCATAGTTTACGACCCATGGCCATGCGATGCCGACACTGGGAGGCATGTCTGGTTTTGTTTCGTGGGAGGCAGGGGTTTCCTTCACTTCCAGGGGTCATGCGGACGTCATTGACATGTCTAGGTCCGCCAGTAGTGCTTGAGAACCCAGGAGTACCCTCCCAATCACAGAAGCTGACGATTGGCGGGTTTTTGGAAGACTACCTAGGTCTGCCAGTAGTCCCCTTTCTCACCAACTTTTTTGGTTGGGAGGGTTCCCCTACTAAAATAGACTACAGAGAGAAAAATATGGTCCCTTATTCCAAGCTCTCTACTGGAGGACCTAGAAATGCGTTCCCAGGTGTGTCCCACGTCCAAGTTTCGGCCCTCGGCGCGCGACGGGTCGAATTAATCGAGGACGTGCCCAGCGAGCGCGTGGGGTTCATGAGCTCCCCGCCGCCCAAGCCCACGCTGCAGCCAGAGGCCGCTTGGGCGGCAGAAACCGAGCGCCGGTTTCGAACGGGGCGAAAGGTGGCAAAGGGGGCGGTCCTTCATTTGTTTCTCTTTATTTTTTAAACGTCCAAGTTGGGGTTGGTTTTAGAGAAACCAATCGCAAAGCCATCCCAGAGGGTCCAAGTACCTTATGAGGATGTGTTTTTGTTTTTTTGTGGGGGGAAGGGGGGGAGGGAAAAAGGCGTCGGTCGTTCAGTACCTCCTTAGAACTTACCAATGGAACCCTCCGGGCATAATTTTGGGGGACCTCGCCATTTCAGTCTTCCTTTAAATTGGTTGAGTTCACTTGGGGCAAACTGGGCGGTCCCTCACTTCCTGAGTTCATGACCTTTAGTCACTGTTTGGGTCTGGACCATTTTTGGGAAGTAAATACCAAGTTTGGTTGCTTTTTCGGGCCATCCACTCAGCAAGTGAGTTGAGGTTCTTTGGGTTCGGTGGGGCTTTCCATTTAACCCCAAAAACGAAAGGTTTCGACTTGCAGCCCAGGTCCTTAATCTTTCTCTTTTTTGACTCGTCCCAGTTCGGAGGGGTGAAAATTCGGAGAAAAGAAGCCTTCGGCTTCAGCTCTTTGGGCCCGAGCGAAGCGAAGGCTCCTTGACTCCTTGAGCGTTTTCCACCTGCGGGGTCACCGGCGGTGCCCGGATTTTCCCCGCTGAACTTGAGGTGCGCGCCGCTTTTTTTGGGGGTGGTTTATAGAGAAAAGAAACGGAACACTTTTTTATTTTATTTTTTGGGGGGGTTGTCGCATCAATCAACCCAGTTGTTCAGTGCAACCCTCTGTCCCGGCTAAGAATGGGTTAACCCATGGAAGTGTTTCCTTTTTCTAACCGGGTTGCTTGAACACTGGGTCAAGTATCGCGAGTCTCCCATGCCTGACTTGTGGGCGTGTTTGGTTTTTTAATGTTCCGGTCTTGATTCTTGAGGGTCACGTTGAAGGGAAAGCAAAAGGAAGCTGTCCATTTGGAGGTGTTGAGGATGTTTTTTTGTAGCGGGGATGGCTATTTGTGGTTGACCACATCCCTGAGTCAGCACCACTCGTTGTGAGCGCAAAGAGAGACAGTGACATTCATGGAGTACATTTGTTCTTGCTGCTGAGCTGAGCTTGCAGTATGGCCATCAACTTCACACTCTCAACAAGTTCTTTTGTCGAGCATTTCAATGTAAATCATGCCTTTCAATTGGTCTCTAACCAGACTTTTTACCCCATCAGCCAATGCTGGGTGGTTGTCATGTGAGGAGCACGTGGCAGAGGCACGGGCGCTTTTGGGCTTTGGACTGGCGAGATCTCCCTCGCATAAAAAAGAGTCCAGTGCTACACTAGTGGCTTCTAAACACCACAAGACATCACATCGTGGACAAGTGCTGCAGTTGGTTTGCTGCTCCCGCGTGTGTAATTCCGGTTGTTGTTTCTATTAGCCAGGTTTGCCCTTCATGGCTTATATGAACTTGATATTTACGAATCTACTATCTTACTCGGAAACAGACTAAGCATCTTCTTCATTCTGTGGCATGGTAGAGGATTTGGTTCTGAAGATTACGTGATTGCTATTCAAAATCCGGTTGTATTCTGATTTACAACGTAATCGCAATCTAGCCTACGTACCAATTGCATCGAGCTAAATATAAGATGCTTTAATGGGCGCTATAGGCAGAAGTCAGCCAGTCGGGAATATCATTCATATGGAATTTCGGCTGTTTGAGTTTTTAAGAATTGAGATGTGTGAAAATGCCTGTCCAGGTTTCCCAAGGCTGCTATTTCCCTGGGTGTCAGATACCACCATGAGAACAATGGCTGGGCTCATATTATAAGCACCATTGTTTATCGTTCAGGATCGTCATCATTCCAGTTGGGTCCTTGCCATTAGTTGTATGAGGGTTGAACCCAGGGTATACCTTTAGGAATCGAACTTGCTAATTTGCCACACGGATCGCTCACGCGGAATCGCTTGAGGCTTCCATGCAGAAGAGAAGCTTCACTTCCACCATTTGCCAGACGTTACTTGTTGGGAAGACCATCGTGCTCAAAAAGTTCATGTGGCCAATCCGCAGTGAAAAGTCGGGGACCAACGTGTTTGAACCAGACTGGCAAAAAGGCATGTTTGTAATGTCTGTTTCATCACTGGACCGGCAAAACTCGCAGTTTCCGGGTAAAGGACAATGATAACATGACTGGTATGTTTGAAGTTGCACTGGTTGCTGGCCATGAGCCAAAGTCCGCAAACCTGCATAAGTGAGTATGGTTCAAAGCAGAGCCCATCTGGACACAATCCATGATCATAAGAGTAGACTGTTGCTCACATTTCAGCCCTCATACTACGTGCTTGTAGGTTCTGGGATACGTGCTTTGGCTGGGTTTCTGGAGCGTGGAGCCTTCGCAAGATGGATTCAAAGAGCTGGATCCACGGGGAGCCCACTGGGACATCTAAAGTTTGCGTGGATTGAAACATCACCTCAGTTGTTCAGTGGCACCCTTTTTCCCCTTTGGTTTTGGGTGGCTGCCCCACTAAAAATGGTCTTCCCCAAAAAGGGTTCCCTTTTTTTCCAGAGTCACTGAACAACTGAGTCACCTTCCGGACTAAAAATTGAAGCGAGGCCAAGTTTTGGACGTCGCCAATGGAAGCAACCATCTTGGAGGGACTCCTCGAAATCATGCGAAAGCTACATGTATTGTCGTCATGCACCGCGAAGCTCAGACATATATAGTGAGGATGTAGCTGGTAAGTGCTCATTAGGCATTGTTACTATCCGGGCACAGCTGCGAAGTGTTGTGCTACCATCAAGGACATGAAGTTTCGTTTGTTTACGGTAGTTCTCCATGCTGGAGTCTCTTTTGAAGCAGTATGTAAATACTGGCCTTGCCCATAGATCCTTTCACCGAAGCGGTGTTTAAGTGATTCAGTGATGGAACAAGAGTTGGGACCAATCTGACCGCTCAACAAACATTGTTTGTTCACATGTTTGCTTGAGCCCATGTAACCCCCCCCATATAAGCTTTGCATGAAAGTAATGCCAATGTCCATTAAATTGGGCCCCCATTTTTTCTTGGGCAGGTGTTTCGGCGTGGTGTGGACATCCTCTTAGAATCTCTGTTTGACACAACGGTAAGGATGCGGGATGCCGGATTGCCATATCGGAGCACATGAATGACGTGTTGCCAACCAACCAAAACCAAATGGGTGTGGCTCAAAGTTAAACAGGAGGGGCAAACCACAGGTTTTGGTCCATGTTTCGTCCAAATACCCCCACTAATTAACAAGTGGATTTCGAGCTGCAGAACTCCTGCATAGCTAGGTCCTTTGCTAAGAAGTTGGCTTGGTCCTTTTGAAAACATCGGTACCCTTTTCTGGAATCAATTTTGGACCCCAGCAAAAAAACTAGTTTGTTTTTTGTTTTGCCTGGGTAGAAAACAAAAGAGGACCCAAAAAAAACGAAAAATGAAAAAGGGGAGCTAATTCTGGGGAAGTTTCGGGGGTGGTGTTAAAGAGAAGCTAAAGGGACAACCACCATTCTACCGGGTTCCCTGGTTTAGGACACCGCCAATTTTTCCAGAATGGTGGCTGTCCATTTGGTTGTGGCTCAAAAAACCGGCACCAAAATGGAACCCTGGTAAGTGGAAGTTTCAATTTTGGGTTTTCAAGGTTCCCATGCTTGTTTTCCCCCCCCCCCCCCCCCCCCCCCCCCTTTTTTCCGTGGGTTTTTGGGAAATCCAACATCTGCCATGTTTGGTTTCTCGTGAGAATCCAGGCGCCCCCGGCTCCGCCGTCTCCGCCGGCATCCCCCCCGCTGCCCCTCTTCAGCGCCAAGGATGTGCCTGGCTCTTAGCCGAGTCGCCCTCAGGGTATTGTTTTTCTTTTTTTTTTGCGTATGGCTGCAAAATAGACTTTATAAGGTGTCCATGGGACCCCACCCCCCACCCGCCGACGCAAGCGAGAGATTCTTCAGGATTCTTCAGAGCAAACGCTCTGATCGACGGGTGAAAGTTTCTGATCGAAGCTCAGAAAACATTAGTGGCTTTGAAAGATTCTGATCGAATTTCAGCGAAATATTCGTGGATTCTTCAGAAAACGTTCTGATCAATAGGTTTTGAGAGAGACTTGCATTTGCTCAATTAAGGGAACCTATCACTACTGGAAATAGCTTCTTATTTTTTTCAGGAGAAAAGGTTCTTTGCTTAGAATTTCAGAACCTTTTCTGATTCAGATTCTTCTTTCTCTTTTAGAGTCTTGTCTGAGCGATGGGTGAAAGATTCTGATCGAATTTCCGAAAATATTCTGATTCAGACAGGCAATACAAGCAGGGATACGAAGCGGGGTAACATTTAAAATTTAGACACGGTTTCTCTTACAGGGAATCCTCGCACATCCCCGCTTCTTCGGTATCCCGCGAATTTGTTTTCCCCCGTTTGTGGCTGAACAAGGAAAATGGTGGCAAACCGCAGGTCTGAGTGTACTTGCGCCCATTTATTTTGGGCAAACCATGTTGGGACATCCCCCAAATTTGAGCCACGACAACCAACATGTTTCACTCACTCCGTGAGTTTATGGACTTCGGATCACTGTGGTGAGCTAAAAGTTCGGACCATTCTTTCGCCATCCACTCAGGAAGCGAGTTTTTGCGGGTACCAATTCAGCTGTTTGGGGATCCGCTCATTCAAGCTAGGCTTTAACCAAGGGATGTTGTTTTTTTACCCAAAATGAGAAGTGTGTATCTCGGTTCTTAAACTCGAGACGCACTTGTTGGAGTCCATTTCCGGACTCAATGGGATCTGGGCAAGGTGAGCGTAGGAGCCTCACTTCCCCTGTTGTTGGCTGTGTTTCTTGGGATCGCCATTTGAGCGGCAAGCAAAATGCAAATCCGCTCACCCTAGGGTTCACCCCCAATAAAATAATGGCAAGGACCCAATTTGGATGATGACAATCCTGAACGATAGACCATGGTGGTTATAGTATGAGCCCAGCCATTGCTTTAATGGTGGTGTGGTAACTGAACCGCAGGGCTCAGGGGGTGGCAAAAGAAAAGCGTTCGGTGGACTTGACACTTCCTGATACCCACCCCTTCATGGGATGGTAAAGAGGAGCATCCCCAACAAACCGCCGTGGGGGGGGCGGGGTCTGACACGTTTTTGTGTCCATGCCAAACCACAAGGAAAAACAGGCAGGGCCCTGATATTCATGGGAAGACGCAGGGCTCGCCCAAGAGTCTTACCTTGGCTCATTCAAAAAGCAACACCCAGGGACCCGTTTAGCCCACCCTGCCAGGGATGGATTTTCCCCGGCTTGACTGGTGAATTGAGTCGGGGTTGATATTCGGATCGTTTTATGAGTTTCATATCATTCACTTGGTTGTGTTTGTAAAGGGAAACAGGA
Source organism: Effrenium voratum (assembly GCA_963377175.1). Taxonomy (NCBI): domain Eukaryota; class Dinophyceae; order Suessiales; family Symbiodiniaceae; genus Effrenium; species Effrenium voratum. Next base: position 453,869 of record CAUJNA010003642.1, on the reverse strand, counting down.
AAACTGCCCGATCGGTTGCTATAAATATGGCTGCTTTTGTTTTGTGCTGAAATGTGACCAGGGCCAAATCCAATGTAAAGCTGGGTTTATGATGTTGACTGTGTTTGGAGTTATTAAACCCAGTTCATCCCAGTTGCCTTTATCGTAGGAAGCCAGCTATTCTCCTTTGGTTTTCAAAGGGTGGTTCCCTTGGTTACCTACTATACAGGGAAACGGGGAAAGTCGCGAACTGGGCTTTCAAAAGTGGCAAGCTCAGAGCCCAGTGGCAAGCTGACGAATGACATTGTGGTTCTTAACTTCCAAAATGTTTGGACCTCCAATAGGGTTTCATCAATTTCCCTTTTTAGAGACTGCAACAGTTGCAAATTTCAGTGGAAGTCACTGCTGAATTGCAACTCTCAAAGGGGAAATCCAGTGACCCCTGTCGACAATACAATGAATGTTTGCCACCTACCAGTGAATCGCAACTTAAGGGGAGGCATAGTGCATGTTCTGCCGAGAGGGCGAGCTCACTTGGAATGTTGTCCCCGGATGAACAACCCCTGTTTATTGATATGGGGGGTGCTTCTTCCTGGGTTTATAAACTGGGGTTTCATCCGGGGTCAACATCAACTGGCAAGAAAACGGCACCCGTTCCTTGGTAGTTCCGCCACATTGTTCAAGACCCCACCCGGTCCCCATTGGAGTGAGAGCCCACATCCCGGCCGCCAAAGATCAAGCCTTCCATCGCCAAGCGGAGGGGCAAAGCATGAATTAAATCCAAGAGGCAGGAGTTGGTTGAAAGGGCTCAAACCACCCAAAAATTGAACAAGGGGCACCACTGGAGGTCTGGGAATCCGCAAAAGGGCGCCAACACCACTGGCGCACGCCGTGCAGGTGTCCAAGCGCTTTGATTGCCGTACGCCCGAGGTTCACCTGCCACAAGGGCGAGCTGCCTATGGGCGTGTCCCGCCTGCAGGAGCTAACAGAGTTGGCAAGATATGGTAACCCGATCCTTAGCCACGCTGCATCGAGGGTACAGAAACACAAGCAACAAACAAAAGGTTATACATCTAGAGTCACCTAGACAGCCCAGCCTGAAAAGCAGCAGCGTTTGACGGGGAAGCATGGGGACTCCCGAGATTGGCAAAGATCAAGAATGCAGCTACCGGGTGGGCAAGGGAATCCCCTTTAAAGTGATATGCTAGTCATAGAGATGCCAGAGCCTCTTAAAGAAGCTCGCCTGGGCAGAAATATGTGTACGTCTGTGTTTTTTCTGGGTTCTCTTAAAGACCATCAAATAAGGGTACCCTCAAAAAAGGACACACCCATCATGTGGCATTGGAAATTTCAGTTGTTTGAATATATTTACCCGATTCGTCCCCTCCCGCCCCCCCCCCCCAAAAAAAAAAAACAAAACGCCCCGAGTTTCTCTTAAAAATCAAAACAAAGAAGCCCCGAAGTACCCTCAAAAAAGGACACACCCATCATGTGGCATTGGACAAATCCAGTGGTCCCCCCCAACATTTTCCGAGAAATTCGGTGGATGCGAGGAGCCCACCTGCACGGAGCACGTAGTGCAGCACGCCAAGTTCTCCGAGGCGCGAGTCGGCGAGCGCGCTGACGCGGCTCCGGAGAAATTCAGGGGGGGGCGCTTGGGGGCGGGCTGGGGTTTGGGGGGGATGGCCTGGGGGGGAGGTGAGGGGGAGGGGAGGGGGGGGGGAGGGGGACTTCGGAGAAATTCGGGGGCTGTGCAATGGCCAGGCCCAGAGCATAGTTTTTGGGGAACTCACATAGGTGTCCTTTTTGGTTGTTTTAGTAGAAAAATCGATGGCGATTCCTGGTTTACCCGGTGGTTTAATCATCTACCAGGGCCATCTATTTGCCCTAAAAGGACACCTATGGTAACGCATCTTGAGACTTCATTTGGCTGTGGGTCAAATCCAAATGGGATCCCATTTGGGGGTAGGTGCATCACCCATTTGAGTCTATTAATAGTGGGATTGGGATGTTCATTCGGGGTACGGGCTTTTGACCTATGGCCATTTGGGGAAGTCATGTGGGTGTTCCGAATCGATTCCGCAAAAAGGTAAACTTGGAGAGGGACCAACGGGAAACAAGATATCGCGTACGTGACTGTCCCGTTGAGCATACTCTAACATATATCATGCATCCTGAAATTTACACTTTAGTGTGAAGTCTGCTTTGTGTTTTGCACTATCCATCAAAACCACAACACATGTCACCATGAAGGGTCTAGGTATGATCCCCATCAACATCATGGAAGGGTCAAAGGGCATAAGGGCACATTTTCGCGGCCGGGCTGCTCATTCATCTACGCTGATGTGTGGATGCAGACATGTTTCCTGACCCAGCTTCAGCCACCACACGAGGTACGCAAGGGAAAACATGCTCAGACTATGAGCTGGTACTTTGCTTACCTACTAGTGCGGGATTTAGGTCAACACACTCCCCACGAAGGCATTTGGTTGTCCACTCTTGGTCTACTATTAAGGGGCTAAATGATAGAATGAGGTTGTGGGGTAGTTGAAAAATAATTGAACACATACAAGCCATATTTAGTCATGATCCCAAGATATCAGTGTGTGCTGCAAGTAGCTCGCCCCAATATTTGCTTTGAGCGAAGTTCGCCAAACCTCGTTTTGGCATCATCGATCTTGGAGCAGGCCCCGGAAACTCCAATTTTTCTCCGGCGATTTGACAAAGCCTTCCCATGCCATGCTGCTGGGGGTGGTCAAAGTCAGCTGGGGTGGCTTCCGTGCAGCTACCACGGGGGTGACTGTGATGGCGGTGAACGAGCGGGGTGAGCTTTTGGGGAGGACCATTCTACATGGTTGTTGTTGGGAAACAGTTGAAACATTTTTGCTGATTGTGGCTTAGTGGTTGAAATCCAACCACTTAACTGCTAAAATATTTATTTTTGTTGCTCCCCTTCCAACGTCAACCAAGTCTAGTGGTAAGCACAAATCTAGTTCCATGTCCATTCTTTCCAGGGATCCTTCTTTCTAGAAAACCACCAAACGCCCTGGGGAAATGGCGATCGGTTGTTGAAAAGAACGATGGCTGAAAAGAATGGGGAATCAACTCCTAGAACAAAGGTCAGCTCTTTGTGGCTATTTGGTTGGATCTTTGGGCAACCGTGGGTTTCCATTGGACCCAGAAGCCAAACTTTCCGATGGGGTCAACAGCAACCAAGCTGGGGTAAGTTTCAAGGGACCCCAACAGCAATGCAATGTCATTTTGGAGGTGCCGAGCCCCAAGAGCCACATCAGTGAGGTTCAGCTTGGAAGGTTCCGGTGTCTATGGGTAGTTGGGTCCAGGTAAACACCTCACTTCCCGAGTTGCTGGACTTTTTTCACTTTTTGGGAAGACCATTTCAGTGGAACATAACCAGTTTGGGTACTTTTTGTGTGCCATCCACTCGGGAAGTGAGACACACAGATCACTTTGTTGCCCTTTTTTGTCGCAAATTCACAGCTCTGCCAGGATCGCCAGTCGAACCCCCGATGGTGCGCTGACCCAGCGCTCAATTTTCGCTGATGGATTTTGTGCGGCGGCTTCAACCCAGATTCGGGCCACTGGTGGCCTTTCGATCGGTGAGTTTGGTTGAAAGTAGATGGGTTTCAAGTGGGTTTGATTCCCCGTTTGCCAGGGTCATTTTTTACCAAAAGGACACGCGGGGCCGGGGGCGTCGCAAAATAGGGGACCCCTTTTGGGAGGCCTTTAGCGGGAGGCCGAAAGGACAACCTGTGCGGAGGGTCCTCAATTTTATGAGAAACACCCATTCGCAGGGAAGGACAATATGGGTGGGTCTTCTTTTGGAGGGTACAATTCAAACAAGTCTCGGGGAGCCCAATTTGAGCCACACCCCACATATATATATATATATATATATATATGTATATATCAGTTCCCGCAGGCAAACGGTTGTCTGACCTGTTTTAGTTTTAATCTTCAAGCTTGTTGATAGGTTCATTTGCTTTAGTCAAAGGAAGTTTAACAAGAAACTTCCGTAGTACTGGAACTAAATGAGCTAGCTGCTTTGACATATAGCTATGACAGGTAGCTAGCATGACAAATAGATAGCTTTGACATATAGCTAGCTTGACAGATAGATAGCTTTCCAATAGGCTTGCATGACAGATAGATAGCTTTGACATATAGCCAGCTTAACACGTAGATAGCTTTCTCAAGTATAGATTTCGTGGCAGGCGCAGCACTTTCGCAAGCACTCTCTGCGAGCTGGGGGATGGCAAGATGCAGAAAACGTTGGCGCTGTGCGTGAATTGGGCTTCCGGACTGTGCGCAAACCACCTCGGCTGCGACGCCTGTACGGCGGCGGTCTCGGAACGGTCTCGGAACGGTCTCGGAACGGGTTCGGAGACGGGCCCATTGGCACGGCCGCGCGAAGGTTTCGCAAGGTTTGAATTGCGTGGCAGGCGCAGCACTTTCGCAAGGTCAAGTATAGATTTCGTGGCAGGCGCAGCACTTTCGCAAGGTCAAGTATCGATTTCGTGGCAGGCGCAGCACTTTCGCAAGCACTCTCTGCGAGCTGGGGGATGGCAAGATGCAGAAAACGTTGGCGCTGTGCGTGAATTGGGCTTCCGGACAATGCGCAAACCACCTCGGCTGCGACGCCTGTACGGAGGCGGTCTCGGAACGGTCTCGGAACGGTCTCGGAACTCGGAACGGGTTCGGAGACGGGCCCATTGGCACGGCCGCGCGAAGGTTTCGCAAGGTTTGAATTGCGTGGCAGGCGCAGCACTTTCGCAAGGTCAAGTATAGATTTCGTGGCAGGCGCAGCACTTTCGCAAGGTCAAGTATCGATTTCGTGGCAGGCGCAGCACTTTCGCAAGGTGCTGCGTCCACTCTCTGCGAGCTGGGGGATGGCAAGATGCAGAAAACGTTGGCGCTGTGCGTGAATTGGGCTTCCGGACTGTGCGCAAACCACCTCGGCTGCGACGCCTGTACGGAACGGTCTCGGAACGGTCTCGGAACGGTCTCGGAACGGTCTCGGAACGGGTTCGGAGACGGGCCCATTGGCACGGCCGCGCGAAGGTTTCGCAAGGTTTGAATTGCGTGGCAGGCGCAGCACTTTCGCAAGGTCAAGTATAGATTTCGTGGCAGGCGCAGCACTTTCGCAGCAGCACTTTCGCAAGCACTCTCTGCGAGCTGGGGGATGGCAAGATGCAGAAAACGTTGGCGCTGTGCGTGAATTGGGCTTCCGGACTGTGCGCAAACCACCTCGGCTGCGACGCCTGTACGGAGGCGGTCTCGGAACGGTCTCGGAACGGTCTCGGAACGGTCTCGGAGACGGGCCCATTGGCACGGCCGCGCGAAGGTTTCGCAAGGTTTGAATTGCGTGGCAGGCGCAGCACTTTCGCAAGGTCAAGTATAGATTTCGTGGCAGGCGCAGCACTTTCGCAAGGTCAAGTATCGATTTCGTGGCAGGCGCAGCACTTTCGCAAGGTCAAGTGCCAAATTCGTGGCAGGCGCAGCACTTTCGCAAGGTCAAGTACAAAATTCGTGGCAGGCGCATCACTTTCGCAAGGTCAAGTACAGAATTCGTGGCAGGTGCAGCACTTTCGCAAGGTCAAGTGCAAAATTCGTGGCACGCGCAGCACTTTCGCAAGGTCAAGTACAGATTTTGTGGCAGGCGCAGCACTTTCGCAAGGTCAAGCACAGATTTGGTGGCAGGCGCAGCATTTTTGCAAGGTCAACTTTCGCAGCCGGGGCTCGAAAATCGCAACTTTTAAGTACGAAAGTAGTACGCGAAGTCAACTTTCGCAGCTGGGGCTTGAAAATCGCAACTTTTAAGTACGAAAGTAGTGCGCAAAGTCCACTTTCGCAGCCGGGGCTTGAAAATCGCAACTTTTAAGTACGAAAGTAGTACGCAAAGTCCACTTTCGCAGCTGGGGCTCGAAAATCGCGACTTTTTAGTACGAAAGTAGTACGCGAAGTCCACTTTCGTAGCTGGGGCTCGAAAATCGCAACTTTTAACTACGAAAGTAGTACGTGAAGTCCAGTTTCGCAGCTGGGGCTCGAAAATCGCAACTTTTAAGTACGAAAGTAGTACGCGAAGTCAACTTTCGGGGATTGAACATCGCAACTTTTAAGTGCAGAGAAAGATGGGTAGATAGATAGATCAATAAACAGATATAGAGATAGCTAGAGAAATAGATAGAAAGAGATAGAGAAACAGAGATAGACAGAGATAGATAGATTTGTAGATAGATAGACAAATAACTAGCTAGATAGATAAAGAGATAGAGAGATAAATAAATAGAGAGGTAGATAGATAGATAGGAGATAGAGAGGTAGATAGAGAGATTGATAGATAGGTAGATCTATAGATAAATCGCAACTTTTAAGTACGAAAGTAGTACGCGAAGTCAACTTTCGCAGCTGGGGCTTGAAAATCGCAACTTTTAAGTACGAAAGTAGTGCGCAAAGTCCACTTTCGCAGCCGGGGCTTGAAAATCGCAACTTTTAAGTACGAAAGTAGTACGCAAAGTCCACTTTCGCAGCTGGGGCTCGAAAATCGCGACTTTTTAGTACGAAAGTAGTACGCGAAGTCCACTTTCGTAGCTGGGGCTCGAAAATCGCAACTTTTAACTACGAAAGTAGTACGTGAAGTCCAGTTTCGCAGCTGGGGCTCGAAAATCGCAACTTTTAAGTACGAAAGTAGTACGCGAAGTCAACTTTCGGGGATTGAACATCGCAACTTTTAAGTGCAGAGAAAGATAGATAGATAGATCAATAAACAGATATAGAGATAGCTAGAGAGATAGATAGAAAGAGATAGAGAAACAGAGATAGACAGAGATAGATAGATTTGTAGATAGATAGACAAATAACTAGCTAGATAGATAAAGAGATAGAGAGATAAATAAATAGAGAGGTAGATAGATAGATAGGAGATAGAGAGGTAGATAGAGAGATTGATAGATAGGTAGATCTATAGATAATTATAAATATAAATAAATAGATAAAGAGATAAAAAGATGGAGAAATACACGTGAGATAATGAGATAGAGAAATAGATAGATAGAGAGATAGACAGATAGAGAGAGACATAGATAGATAAGTAGACAGAGGAATACATAGTGAGATATAGAGATAGATAGATAGGTAGATAGATAGGTAGATAGATAGATACGCGGAAGATAGATGGAGAGACAGATGGATAGATACATACATAAATAGATAGATAGATAGATAGATAGATAAATAGAGATAGAAAAAGAGATAGAGAGATAAATAGATAGAAAGAAAAAAGAGATAAAGAGATAGAAAAATAGAAATCAAGAAAGATAAAGAGATACGGCGCCGGACCGGCGACTTTGGTCTCGCTGGCGACGCTCGGCGCTTTTTTGCCGGCGGCCGAAGCGAAGAAGTTCTCTCACGAGGACGTGTGGGAGGCACCGTTCTGCACGCTGGCTCACCTGCAGACCTTGTCCCGGGTGCCGGAAGACTCTTGGCACTACACAGGCTGCGCCACTTGCTTTCGCAAGACTTGCGACAAACACGACGAAGCTGGCGTCCGGCCGTGCTACAGCCTGGAGGCTACTGTGTGGGATCACACGGCCACGCTGGACGCGAGGATCTTTACCAAGTGCGTCGACGAAGTGCTGCGTGCTGCCTTGGCGTTTCGGCCGGGCGACGCGGTACAGTCGCGAGAGAATGCGGAGCACGAGATCCGAGCCCGCAAGTGGGCTGTGCGCTTCGTCGTGGCGCACGACGAAGCGTACTCTGGACCGACTGGCTCTCGCGCCGCGCGCAACACCTTGCAAGTGGTGCATGTTCGCGAGGCTCCGCTTACCTACTCGGGCTCAGCAAAGCCACTCCTGTGCTTGCGCGCGGCCGCCTCACTCCCGGGCTGCCCATGCATCTACTTGTCAGACGCGAACTTGGATGACGCAGGGCAAATTACGGCAGGTGAGGATCTGCCAGTCCAGTACGCGGAGCTCTTACTGCGAGTGACGGCCAAAGATCCTGTGCAGGAGTGCAACGAAGCCGAGCGCGGAGTGCGAATCATCTTCGAGTGCGCAGACGCCACGCAGCCAGATATCCGCGCGGACCTCATGTGGGTGGTCAGCGTCAGAGACAGCTTGGCCATCGCGCGACAGCGGCCTGACACGCTGTTGCGGGTGGTTGCAAAGCCTCATGTTCTGTTCGACACGGACGGCGAGCCTTCCTTGCGTCACTGGCAGGTGATCTTCCAGTTTCCGGCTGCGGACGGAGATATCGAGCCGTTTGCCCGCCGTCGGGCGTGGCAGCTTTCCTTGGACTCCCAGCCCAGCCTTGAGATCAAGCGTCTTCAGGAAGACGCCATGGCAATGACTCCGTTGACTAAGGTTGCCAGAGTAAAAGAGGCTTTGACCTCGCCCAGCTTTCGTGCTTGATGACGCGCGTGCCGTTTCGGGCCGCGCGTTCGTGTCGGCGCGTGCCGAGCCAACATAGCTGGCGCGCGAGCGCTGCAAGACACTATCCCTTGCGCTGGCGGCGCTGCCGCGCGAGACTACGGCGCCGGACCGGCGACTTTGGTCTCGCTGGCGACGCTCGGCGCTTTTTTGCCGGCGGCCGAAGCGAAGAAGTTCTCTCACGAGGACGTGTGGGAGGCACCGTTCTGCACGCTGGCTCACCTGCAGACCTTGTCCCGGGTGCCGGAAGACTCTTGGCACTACACAGGCTGCGCCACTTGCTTTCGCAAGACTTGCGACAAACACGACGAAGCTGGCGTCCGGCCGTGCTACAGCCTGGAGGCTACTGTGTGGGATCACACGGCCACGCTGGACGCGAGGATCTTTACCAAGTGCGTCGACGAAGTGCTGCGTGCTGCCTTGGCGTTTCGGCCGGGCGACGCGGTACAGTCGCGAGAGAATGCGGAGCACGAGATCCGAGCCCGCAAGTGGGCTGTGCGCTTCGTCGTGGCGCACGACGAAGCGTACTCTGGACCGACTGGCTCTCGCGCCGCGCGCAACACCTTGCAAGTGGTGCATGTTCGCGAGGCTCCGCTTACCTACTCGGGCTCAGCAAAGCCACTCCTGTGCTTGCGCGCGGCCGCCTCACTCCCGGGCTGCCCATGCATCTACTTGTCAGACGCGAACTTGGATGACGCAGGGCAAATTACGGCAGGTGAGGATCTGCCAGTCCAGTACGCGGAGCTCTTACTGCGAGTGACGGCCAAAGATCCTGTGCAGGAGTGCAACGAAGCCGAGCGCGGAGTGCGAATCATCTTCGAGTGCGCAGACGCCACGCAGCCAGATATCCGCGCGGACCTCATGTGGGTGGTCAGCGTCAGAGACAGCTTGGCCATCGCGCGACAGCGGCCTGACACGCTGTTGCGGGTGGTTGCAAAGCCTCATGTTCTGTTCGACACGGACGGCGAGCCTTCCTTGCGTCACTGGCAGGTGATCTTCCAGTTTCCGGCTGCGGACGGAGATATCGAGCCGTTTGCCCGCCGTCGGGCGTGGCAGCTTTCCTTGGACTCCCAGCCCAGCCTTGAGATCAAGCGTCTTCAGGAAGACGCCATGGCAATGACTCCGTTGACTAAGGTTGCCAGAGTAAAAGAGGCTTTGACCTCGCCCAGCTTTCGTGCTTGATGACGCGCGTGCCGTTTCGGGCCGCGCGTTCGTGTCGGCGCGTGCCGAGCCAACATAGCTGGCCGCGAGCGCTGCAAGACACTATCCCTGCGCGCTGGCGGCGCTGCCGCGCGAGACTACGGCGCCGGACCGGCGACTTTGGTCTCGCTGGCGACGCTCGGCGCTTTTTTGCCGGCGGCCGAAGCGAAGAAGTTCTCTCACGAGGACGTGTGGGAGGCACCGTTCTGCACGCTGGCTCACCTGCAGACCTTGTCCCGGGTGCCGGAAGACTGCTTGCCACTTGCTTTCGCAAGACTTGCGACAAACACGACGAAGCTGGCGTCCGGCCGTGCTACAGCCTGGAGGCTACTGTGTGGGATCACACGGCCACGCTGGACGCGAGGATCTTTACCAAGTGCGTCGACGAAGTGCTGCGTGCTGCCTTGGCGTTTCGGCCGGGCGACGCGGTACAGTCGCGAGAGAATGCGGAGCACGAGATCCGAGCCCGCAAGTGGGCTGTGCGCTTCGTCGTGGCGCACGACGAAGCGTACTCTGGACCGACTGGCTCTCGCGCCGCGCGCAACACCTTGCAAGTGGTGCATGTTCGCGAGGCTCCGCTTACCTACTCGGGCTCAGCAAAGCCACTCCTGTGCTTGCGCGCGGCCGCCTCACTCCCGGGCTGCCCATGCATCTACTTGTCAGACGCGAACTTGGATGACGCAGGGCAAATTACGGCAGGTGAGGATCTGCCAGTCCAGTACGCGGAGCCCTTACTGCGAGTGACGGCCAAAGATCCTGTGCAGGAGTGCAACGAAGCCGAGCGCGGAGTGCGAATCATCTTCGAGCGCGCAGACGCCACGCAGCCAGATATCCGCGCGGACCTCATGTGAGCAGCGTTTTTTTCTCAGATGATGGATTTTAGCTTCGTGGGGAACTCCCAAAAGCTCCGCGAAGGCACTTGTGCGATACATTGTGTACCGCGAAGCCCCGCGAAGCCACTTCGCGTAGCCCGGCAACATTGACACAGGCGAAGCCACTTCGCGAAGCCACTCCGTGGTTTGAGTGTATTGCGTGCTTTCATGGCAAGTGTGTTGTGCGCTTTCATGGCAGTAGTATTCCAAAGGTTGATGTTTAGAGTGAGCAGGCTACGACAAGAGTACAGGAAGATTACGGGAAGATGACCGGAAGAGCACTGTGCGTTTCAGGCTAGAAACGGTGGAACGTTTTCGCGAAGCCTCTGCGAAGCCCCCGCGAAGCCCCCGCGAAGCCTCCGCGAAGCCACCGCAAAGCCACCGCGGTCCAACTTCCATGCTCCGCCCCTTTGAGGCCCAGCCATATCCCCTAGTCCTGAAGCTCAACGCCTCTCTTGCTGCCTTTCATCACCCCCTTTTGCATGGACTCAGCTTGATTCAACAACATGGGGGCGCGAGGTTTGTGGAACAAACATCCGCGAAGCCCGGCGAAGCCACTCCGCGAAGCCACAGTCTTGCCGCGAAGCCTCGCGAAGCCAACCCTTCCACAAATTCTGGCCCCGCGAAGCCCCCCGCGTAGCCTCCCCAGCAGTGTATAAGCCCTGAACCTCTAAAAAAAACAATGCTCATGTGGGTGGTCAGCGTCAGAGACAGCTTGGCCATCGCGCGACAGCGGCCTGACACGCTGTTGCGGGTGGTTGCAAAGCCTCATGTTCTGTTCGACACGGACGGCGAGCCTTCCTTGCGTCACTGGCAGGTGATCTTCCAGTTTCCGGCTGCGGACGGAGATATCGAGCCGTTTGCCCGCCGTCGGGCGTGGCAGCTTTCCTTGGACTCCCAGCCCAGCCTTGAGATCAAGCGTCTTCAGGAAGACGCCATGGCAATGACTCCGTTGACTAAGGTTGCCAGAGTAAAAGAGGCTTTGACCTCGCCCAGCTTTCGTGCTTGATGACGCGCGTGCCGTTTCGGGCCGCGCGTTCGTGTCGGCGCGTGCCGCGTCGGGCCGCGCGCTCGCGCGGACTGCTGCACCGCTGAAGCAGACGAAGAGAAAAGCCTAGCTTTTGCGCTTGACACGCGTGCCGTTTCGGGCCGCGTGCTCCAGCCCAGACTACAGCACGGCTTGGGCAGACGCAAAGAAAAGGCGCTCTCGGGGGGGAGGGAGGAGAGTTGAACTTGAAGCGCTCGTTGGGAGCTTTGAGAGAGAGAGAGAAAGAGAAAGAGAAAGAGAGAGAGAGAGAAAGAGAGAAAGAGAGAGAGAGAGAGAGAGAGAGAGAGAAGCAAGGGGCCAAGGACAGTTCTCCAAACTATAGTTGTTCACTGCTTTGAAACTTCCGCCCCCCGGCTCTGCCGGACCTTACTTGTACACAACATATGCTCATGTTTCTCAGGGCAAACAGCTCAGGTCAGGTATTGCTATCCTGAGGCATGCGGATCCCCCATTTGAAGCATGCTTGACCTAGACACTCCCTTCAAGTCTTCCGGTATGTTTTTCGGAGCAGGTGTTCAGGGCTTCGTGCATTTTTATTTATCCAGGTCTGCATGGCCAGGACTCGGGAATTGTATTTGTGTGAATAGCCCATCCCGAGCTCAGTTGCCGAACGGGCCCCTGAGCTAACAGGTGATCGCCTTTTGGGGTTTTGGGGCCATGACTAAAAAGGGAAAGCCAAAGGGAAGCCAAAGGTTGAAAGCTCGGCGTGCGAGCGGGCGCTAGCCCATGAGGCGAACGGCTTCGCATGCTTAAGGCTTGGGGGTTTGGCTCTCATCTCCCGCGTGTTTCGAACCGAGCTGGCTTGGACCTTGGCCAAAGCGGGAGCACAGGATTCATCCTATGAGCTTGCCGCAAGTCAGAGGTTTTTCCTGGCACTTGTGGCCAACCCGTTTTTTGTTTTGCCTTTTCCGCTGTTAGTGGGACAAATAATCAGCCCCACCCTGGTAGTGTAGAAACCATCCTAGAAAACCATTTCAAGGGAGCAGTGCAAAAGGCAAACCCCGCCCGTTTTTGGCAGCAAGAGAACAAATGTGTGCTGCTTCTTCGTGACATTGCCTCATTATGCTGAACGCCAGCGGCTGAAAGTCAAACACACGAGCCCACCACTAACGCTAAAGCGGGAAAAAAGAGAAGAAGCACGTCCCGCCCAGTAAACGGGTCAGTCGGTCAGCAACTATTTCCCACCAATAAACTCACTGTTACAAAGCGAGGGCTCAAAAGTAACCAGCCAGGGCCACGCAGGTTTCAAGGGCAAACCATTCTGCACTCCCATTTTTGAGCCACACCCAGGTTCCCAAAGGTTCATCTTCCATTTGCTTCAGAGTATGTGTATTTTCTTCTTTTGTGGGTTGTAAAGGAAATCTATCACTACAAGTAAGGTCCGGCAGAGCCGGGGGGCGGAAGTTTCAAAGCAGTGAACAACTATAGTTTGGAGAACTGTCCTTGGCCCCTTGCTTCTCTCTCTCTCTCTTTTTCTCTCTTTCTCTCTTTCTCTTTCTCTTTCTCTTTCTCTTTCTGTTTCTTTGTCTCTTTCTCTCTCTCTCTCTCTCTTTCTCTCTCTCTCTCTCTCTCTCTTTCTCTCTCTCTCTCTCTCTCTCTCTCTCTCTCTTCCTGTCTTTCTGTCTTTAAGTCTTTCTTTCTTTAACATATCGATCTCTCCGTCTCTCTGCCGAGACCGTTCCGAGACCGCCCCGAACCCTCTGCCGAGCAGGCGTCGCAACGCCGAATTCACGAACGGGGCCAACGTTTTCTGCATCTTGCTATCCCCTAGCTCGCAGAGTGTGGATACAGCACCTTGCGAAAGTGCTGCGCCTGCCACGAAATCTATACTTGACCTTGCGAAAGTGCTGCGCCTGCCACGAAATCTGCACTTGACCTTGGGAAAGTGCTGCGCCTGCCACGAAATCTACACTTGACCTTGCGAAAGTGCTGCGCCTGCCACGCAACTCAAACCTTGCGAAACCTTCGCGCGGCCGTGCCAATGGGCCCGTTTCCGAACCTGTTCCGCACCCGCTCCGAGACCGTTCCGAACCCGCCTCCGTACAGGCGTCGCAGCCGAGGTGGTTTGCGCACTGTCCGAAAGCCCAAGTCACGCACAGCGCCAACGTTTTCTGCATCTTGCCATCCCCCAGCTCGCAGAGAGTGGACGCAGCACCTTGCGAAAGTGCTGCGCCTGCCACGAAATCGATACTTGACCTTGCGAAAGTGCTGCGCCTGCCACGAAATCTATACTTGACCTTGCGAAAGTGCTGCGCCTGCCACGCAATTCAAACCTTGCGAAACCTTCGCGCGGCCGTGCCAATGGGCCCGTCTCCGAACCCGTTCCGAGACCGTTCCGAGACCGTTCCGAGACCGTTCCGAGACCGCCTCCGTACAGGCGTCGCAGCCGAGGTGGTTTGCGCACTGTCCGGAAGCCCAATTCACGCACAGCGCCAACGTTTTCTGCATCTTGCCATCCCCCAGCTCGCAGAGAGTGCTTGCGAAAGTGCTGCGCCTGCCACGAAATCGATACTTGACCTTGCGAAAGTGCTGCGCCTGCCACGAAATCTATACTTGACCTTGCGAAAGTGCTGCGCCTGCCACGCAATTCAAACCTTGCGAAACCTTCGCGCGGCCGTGCCAATGGGCCCGTCTCCGAACCCGTTCCGAGACCGTTCCGAGACCGTTCCGAGAGCGTTCCGAGACCGTTCCGAGACCGCCGCCGTACAGGCGTCGCAGCCGAGGTGGTTTGCGCACAGTCCGGAAGCCCAATTGACGCACAGCGCCAGGGTTTTCTGCATCTTGCCATCCCCCAGCTCGCAGAGAGTGGACGCAGCACCTTGCGAAAGTGCTGCGCCTGCCACGAAATCGATACTTGACCTTGCGAAAGTGCTGCGCCTGCCACGAAATCTATACTTGACCTTGCGAAAGTGCTGCGCCTGCCACGCAATTCAAACCTTGCGAAACCTTCGCGCGGCCGTGCCAATGGGCCCGTCTCCGAACCCGTTCCGAGACCGTTCCGAGACCGTTCCGAGACCGTTCCGAGACCGCCTCCGTACAGGCGTCGCAGCCGAGGTGGTTTGCGCACTGTCCGGAAGCCCAATTCACGCACAGCGCCAACGTTTTCTGCATCTTGCCATCCCCCAGCTCGCAGAGAGTGCTTGCGAAAGTGCTGCGCCTGCCACGAAATCGATACTTGACCTTGCGAAAGTGCTGCGCCTGCCACGAAATCTATACTTGACCTTGCGAAAGTGCTGCGCCTGCCACGCAATTCAAACCTTGCGAAACCTTCGCGCGGCCGTGCCAATGGGCCCGTCTCCGAGACCGTTCCGAGACCGTTCCGAGACCGTTCCGAGACCGCCTCCGTACAGGCGTCGCAGCCGAGGTGGTTTGCGCACAGTCCGGAAGCCCAATTCACGCACAGCGCCAACGTTTTCTGCATCTTGCCATCCCCCAGCTCGCAGAGAGTGCTTGCGAAAGTGCTGCGCCTGCCACGAAATCTATACTTGAGAAAGCTATCTACGTGTTAAGCTGGCTATATGTCAAAGCTATCTATCTGTCATGCAAGCCTATTGGAAAGCTATCTATCTGTCAAGCTAGCTATATGTCAAAGCTATCTATTTGTCATGCTAGCTACCTGTCATAGCTATATGTCAAAGCAGCTAGCTCATTTAGTTCCAGTACTACGGAAGTTTCTTGTTAAACTTCCTTTGATTAATGACCTTTGACATACTTCTTCTTTTTTTTGGCAGGGGGCGAAAACGCACATGTGGGTTGATCAATATTCCTGGCCCCAAAATGACCCCATGGGTAACTTGTCCCATTCAGTGGTGAAAGTCATGATTTTTTGTTGTTTCCCCAATGGCCACCACGTGTGAAGGACCTTTTGATCAACCCACACATGGAGGTCATCTTGTGTTTCCAGGCCCAAGTTGATCCCACCGAAGTGCTTTGTCGGCTTCGGCGGGCGAACCGCCGAGGTGCGGCTGGGAGCTTTGCCGGGAGGCGGGCCAGAGGAGTCGCAGACCTTCGGCAGGGTGCGTGGAAATCCACTCTCCCGAGCAGAATGCTGACCCCAAACTCATCAAAATCAATTTGCTCATATCCTGGGTTTGGTGGTTGGAATCGTCACTTTTGGAGGGGAATCCTCCTTTTGATCGGTTTAGAGAAAAAATCGGTGGTTCTACTGGTTTCGGTGTCCGTTTTTTGGGTTAGTTTGGTTGAGCATAAACGGGTTTCGCTGGTTTAGATTGGTGAAATTCGCCCCATTTACCAGGGCAACCCATCAATTTTGTATGTTCGGCTGGTTTGCTAAGCACTTGCCCCCTTGGCGGACTTAGCCAAGTCCGCCAACCTAGGTTATACCTAGTAACCAGCTTTATTTTCCTGGCCAGTTTCCAGACTCAGCTAGGTGTACCTTTGGCGTTGATGTAGCTAAGTCAACTGGCCAGGCGGACTTGCCCATGAGTCGAGGCAAAGCAAGGCCTTTCTTGAGGGAGTTTCGTAAACGGGGGGTCCTTAATGCAGGGGTTCAACATTGCGCTGGAGGTTCTTTGCACCTTTTTCTCACTTCCTGAGTTGCTGGACTTTTAAACTTTTTGGTATTTTAGTGGTAAACAACAAGTTGAGACTTGTCTGGCCAGTCCACTTGACAAGTGCTTTTGCCCAATCCACTGAAGGGAGTTACGTATTCAAAGGTCCCGGTGCCCAAGCTAAAAGCCCATACTAAAAGGGCCCAGTTTGACGGGTTAGCCTCAATCATGGCTTGGTGAACGGGAGCCAAGGACCCCATGGTCCTCCAAAGGAAAATCGGGTGCCTCGGCGCCCCGAAGCAATTGCCAAGATGTCAGGCGCAGGCTCGCCGGCAAAAATGCACGCGCTGCAGCCAGGCAGAGCAAACCAAGCGAGCGCTAGTTTTGTGGTTGGCCAGGGGGGACTCAGTTGCCAAAACGAAACGAATCGACCTTTTCACCTTTTGGTTTTCCCATGTGGAGGTGCCAAAAGGGGAACATTCTATTTCCAGGTCCTTTGGGCAAGTGAGGGTTGCGACTGGCTTGTTTCCTTAGTCAGACCCGACGAGCTCAGACAAGGTTTCGGAGAATCAAAAACAAACTAGGCGTAGTCGTTGTTGTTGTTGTTGTTGTTGTGTCTGTGTTCTGCCTGTCATGACATCGAAGACCGCCAGCAGAGGTGCAAGTAAACAAGTGCCACCCTTAGCCAGTCCAGGAACCAACAGGAATCTGGTTAGAAACGCGTCGAGCCAACTAGGAAGATGCGGCGAGGCCACCATCATGCCTTCGGTTGCCTTTGAAGTTTACAGGTTCCCTCTGAACCAACCTAAAAAGGGGACGCACAAAACAAGACCAGCCCTCCTTTTTTTGGAGGGTGCCTTGTTTTGGCGGTAAAGCAAGTTCACACACCCATTTCACCCAGGGGCCATCCGTGCTCCGGTACCTCTCTCAGTTGTTCAGTGGCACCCTTTTTCCCCTTTTTTTGGTGGCTGCTCACTAAAAATGGTCTTCCAAAAAAAACAGGTTCCCTGTTTTCCAGGGTCACTGAACAACTGAGGGTAATGTTGACCCCATATTAATCAACCCCAGTTTGTGATGCCTGGGCTTAGTGGTTGGAATCCGTGCTCCGGTACCTCTGGATGTATTTCAGGCCTTGGAGTCCTTCTTCGACCACCGCTGCCCCAAGTGCTCCGCCCCGGTGTGCCCGGCGCCCGGCGCTTCGGTCCGTTTCGCGGTGAGGAGCGACCGCACGGCTTTTGGGCGGGCGGTTAGGCGAGGGAGTTATTTCCTCTTCCGCATGGGTGCGTCTGTTTTTGTTTGGGGGAATGTTGGGACCCCGACTGTTTTTCCCGAAAGCATCGCGAAGGGTTCTTTGGAAAAGACGGACGCAGCGTGACTGACACAGCCTGACTTACGCAGCCTAGCTTACGCAGCGTGACTTACTCAAACTGACTTACGCAGCCTGACTTACACAGCCTGACTTCCGCAGCCTATCTCACGCAGCGTGACTTACGCAGCCTAGCTTACACCGCGTGACCTAGTCAATCTGACTTACGCAGCCTGACTTACACAGCCTGGCTGCCTACGCAGCGTGACTTACGCAGCGTGACCTACGCAGCCTAGCTTACACAGCGTGACTTGCTCAAACTGACTTACGCAGCCTGACCTACGCAGCCTGACTCACGTAGCCTGATTTACGTAGCCTGACTTACGCAGCCTGACTTACACAGCCTAATTAGCTTGCGCAGCCGGACATACGCAGCCTAGCTTATGCAGCATGAGTTACGCAGACTTACGCAGCCTCACTTACGCAGCCTGACTTACGCAGCCTCACTTGCGCAGCCTAAATCACAGTTATCTTCTTTCTTAGCCGGGGGTGGGTATGGCAGGCGCTGGGGGGATGAACATTGTGCGTGTCGAATCGCTCTTGCTGCGGTGCCGTGCGAGTTTTCTACGTGGCTCGCGAACCCTCTGCGGAGTGTGCGTGTCGAATCGCTCTCGCTGTGGCGCCGTGTGAATTTGCAACTTCGCCCGCGAACCTTCTGCGGCGACCGTGCGTGTCGAATCGCTCTCGCTGTGGCGCTGTGCGAGTTTGCAACTTCGCCCGCGAACCCTCTGCGGAGACTGTGCGTGTCGAATCGCTCTCGCAGTGGCGCCGTGCGAATTTGCAACTTCGCCGACGAACCCTTTGCGGAGATTGTGCGTGTCGAATCGCTCTCGCTGTGGCGTGCTATTTTTAATACATGGCCAATGGTCTTTGAAAGTTGTCTCGCGGTTTGCGCGCCTGCTTTCGCAATCGCGGCGTTCGATTCCCCCCTGGTCCGCGCCAGCTCCGGCTCAAGAATAGCAATTCTCAAGTACCAAAGTATAGCACGCAAACTGTGCTCCCGCAGCTCCGGCTGGAAAATGGAATTTTGAGTACAAAAGTAGCGCACGAAGTGCACTCCCGTTTCGTTTTACGTCCACTAGTAGTACGCAAAGCGCACTCCTGCAGCTCCGGCTCGAAATGCGCAACTTCCAAGTACAAAAGTAGTACGCAAAGTACATTCCTGCAGCTCCAGCTGAAGCTTGCAAGTTTAAAGTGCAAAAGTAGTACGCGAAGAGCATTCCCAGAGCACCGACTGCAAAATCGCAGTTTTTAAGTACAAAGTAGTACACGAAGCGCACTCCCGCAACTCCAGCTCGAAAGTCGCAAATTTTACGTACAAAAGTAGTACGAGTGCACTCCCGCAGCTCCCGCTGCACAATCGCAAAAGAGAAAGGGAAGGAGAAAGCTAAAGGGAGAAAGAGAAGAAGAAAGGGACAGAGAAAAAGAGAGAGAGAGAGAGACAGAGACATAATCATATACCATGTTGCATTTGTCAAGCGAGGCCGGAGCGATTGTACAGCGGCGCGCGCGCAGCTCAGTGTTGAAAGCGTGGGCTTGGTTGCGCAGTTTCACGTTCGCCGCTTAGCATTGCACATGGATCATGAGGCAATGCTGCAACGCGATTGCTGCATGCTAGAAATGGGTTGCTTAGATGCTTGTTTGGCGTGCGTAAGTGTAGGTTTAAGGATTTCATAGAGTAGTGCCTGGATACGTGAGCAACATCACACCTGTGTTCATCACAACATTCTTGCATCACCTTTGTGTCACATGCTTTCGGGATAACCGGGGTCTAGTTTTTCGGAATGTTGACTGGTGGGATCCAAAGATGGCGCAATGGGACACTCCCAATTCGCTTCAAGAGCTTTGGTTGAATTCCTGCAACTGAGTGAGTTCACTATGAAGACTAAGGAGGCACCAACTCGAAAACATAGGGGTGTTCTTTGGTTTCCGTTTGGTTTCCGTTTGAAGCCCAAAAAGCAAACAAAATGGATTCTCCCACTCTCCCACCGTGGAACCCTAAATTATCCGAGGGTTTCCGAAGCTGCGCCCACGCGGTTGATTGCATATACAGCCACTATCTAAGGGTATCCTCTTCCTCTCGGGGTAGCTTTGGTTTGGGGTGGCAGCCATTTGGATGATACGGTGCTGTTCGCCAAACATGCTGCCCAGTTTAAGCCCGCTGAAAGGAAGGCATGACGCCACGGGTGTTGGCAATAGGCCATCGCTGGATCACATGAGACCCTTCTTCAATGTTCGGGGTAAGCGAAGCTTAGTACGGGACAGACATCCATAGTCTTCACATGGTTTTCGGCATAATCTGGTATTGATTTATGACGATCATGTCCTTGCAATCTACTCAGCTGCTTTTGAGAGGCACTTAATTGACAACTGGGCCGCTGAAAGAACGAAGATCGGGCTGATCACAGGTCATGTTGTGTTAAACAAGAATATCCGGATGTTGTTTTCCACACAGCCAGCAGCGCTTGTTTTATGTTGGTTTCGTTGGCAAGCAAAATGGTTTCTGCCAGTCCTCAAAAACATGAGGTGTGAAGTGCTTTACGGGGCAGCACCAGCTGTCCTGGTTCCGGTGTCGCAACTGCGGGGACCAGGAGCAGATCGCAGTCCGCTCGATCCTTTCGGGGAAGGTCCGGATTGTCCACTTTTGTTGGAAAGAGGCTGAGTCATCAAACCCATTCCAGTGGTTCCATGTCCCTGTAGTTCACCGAGGGAATCACTTTTTCTGGCCAAAACGACCATGACTGGTTGCCTATGGCAACTGGGATCCACTGTGCATCATGTTGCAAATCCCCCTTTCACGCCCCGGCCTTTGTCACTTGATGTTGTTGTTCTTTTGTGCTTTTTCCTGGCCAATCCACGCAAACTTGAAACAACTACATACCTGGACCCTCAAACTAACCATACATCTGGAGATCACCCGTTTGGTCGTTTGAGGGTCCAGGTAAGCGGTTTTGTTGATCCACCTCGAGCCCCGTTTTGGTTTTGGGCCTGGAGCATCCGCTTGTGTTGGCCAACTTAGCTATACTAGGTCCCCCAGCAGCTATACTAGGTCCCCCAGCTAGGTGCCCTTTTACCTTTTGGGAGAGGGTTCCCCTACTAAAATAGACTACAGAAAATACAGGTACCCTTATTCTAACCTCTCTACTGGAGGACCCAGGGTATATGAACCCAACCATTGCTTTCATTGTGGATTGAATCCCAGGGTGGGGAATGATGATCCCCTTGTAAATGCCAACCAAGCATGGTTGCCCATGGCGTCCAAGTGGTGCTTGATTGGATTTCGCAACCATCCACAGTTGGGCCATCCTGGTCTGCACAAGCGACAGCTACAGGGTCCTTTGCCAATCTTAGGTTTGGGCAGTTCTGAGGAAGTTCTGGCCGACGCGGTTCTGTGCAAAACTCTTCTTCAGGTTTCCGCGCTGTGCCAAATCAGCCTGAACCATTCACAGGTTCCCCTCATGCACAGACCAAACTCTGGAGAACCATTAGGGCGCCCTCCATTATCGCTCAGAATGGCTCTCAGAACCCTTGTAAGAATCAGCTCTAAGTTTGAGAAGGTTTCCTGGAGGTCTTGGGCTGGATTGCCTCCCTACTGCAAACCAACCATGTGTCGATCGCGGGCAAAGAATGTGAGTTGAAACCCTATTGGATGCTTTGTTGCGCTTTCTCGGTGTAATCCCAACCATCAATGGGTGTAGCCGCCTTTCTAATTCTTTACATGGTTCCGCTTAGAGTTTTGATTCTGACTCACACGACAGTGGGTTCAGTTTGGTCATAATCGTTTTCATCCACCAACTTCTAACTAACCGTAGGAGTCCTTTGCATAGATGGCACCGATCATGGTCATTGACCCATGGCTAGTTGGTGGTTGGAAGGGAGCCGTTGCCCAATTTTGCCTTTGAGGAGCCAGCTACGGAGCTAGCGATCAGAGTTCTGGTCAGGGACATAGTAGGTGGGTCCCATCAAATGTCCCGAAATCACAAACTCTGACTTGCCGGTACGGAACTGGATCCCGAATCCAATTTGCCTGTGGGTCCCAGCAAAAAAATCGCCAATCCACAGTAGCGCTTGCTTCAGGACGCCAACCGCAGCGCCTTGCAGTCGAACATGTGGATCTTCCACGCCTACTGCTCCACGACTCGCGCCCCGGGAGCCCAGATCGAAGGATGTTTTTTCAGGCCTTGGTGTCCCTGGTAGCTTGCTGAACTGCCACCTGAATTTGTGGGCTTTAAGTAGTGAAGATGTGATATTTGCTGTTCTTGCGAGAAAAGACAAGGGCTGCCCCAGCAGAAGAATCCTCGCAAGGGAGTGATGTTGGGAAATCCTGATGTCAAATTTCGGGAGAGTAATCATCCCGGGTTGCTAGTTGCAATGTGTTGCACAGCCAGGGGTGGGGTTTGCACGTTCACAACTGCCTTTCCTTCCTTCCTTAAATTCGACCTCGCGAAAGAATTGGGCGACCGAATCTGTTTTCTGGCTTGCTACCGGTCCCCTGCTCTAGGCTTGTGAATCATTTATAAGCTGGCTGACTCAACAAGCTCAACAAAATGAAACCAAAATGAAACCAAAAACCAGCGTAACCCAGGCTCTTCCATTTCAATTTTGAGCCACACCACACTCCGGTCCATTTGCTTCGCCAAACTGAACAATGGTGAGTGCGTCCCAACCAGAGAATCTTGCTTCGCCCGTACCACAAAGCTACATGAGGTTCGGTCAAAACTACTGCTATGGTCCATTTGGGAAAAACATGGGGGGCTCACTAAATTTCCCTACAACAACCAGGGGACTCACTAAATTTCCCATGTCCTCTTAGGGGAGCATGTGGCTGTGGCTCCGAAAACCGGTACCAAAAAATGGAACCCTGGGAAGTGGAAACATGGACCAAAACCTGCGTAACCCCCCCCTGTTTAATTTTGAGCCACACCCAAGTAATTCTGACAGCTCACATGACTTGCGGATGTCAGGGTTGAAGTCAAGGGCTTGGTGGGTTGCGTGAGCTGAATCAGCTACGCGCCCTGGATTTTAGTTTTTGCTTTAACTCACCTTCTGAGTTCCTGAACTTCAGCCACTTTTTGGGTTTGCACCATCCCCAGAATTAGCTCCCCAGAATTAGTTCCCCTTTTTCCTTTTTTGCTTTTTTGGGGTCCCCTTTGTTTTCCACTAGCCAGGCAAAAAAGATATGTGTTTGCTGGGGTCCCATTTCCAGCCTAGTTTGCTGGTAAATTAAAAGTTCAGACTTGTGCCAACTCAGGAAATGAGTGATGTGTGTCAAGACATGTCAAGCACTGAGGGACGTATTGATGATGCTGTCATTGTTGCACTCATGAAGCCGATCATGCGGAGTGTTGTCTGGAACATTGTCGATTGCCGCTGGATGATTGTAAACTGCTTGATTGAATGACCCAATTGTTCGGTGATACCGGTGTTGTTTTGAATGGATGCGGTTCGCTCCAAAGCCAGTGCAACAAAGGAGGGGGGGTGTCCGTCGTTTGTTCCAACTTCGGCTGGCACAAGTACTTTGAATATCATTCGCCTTCCAGAACAGGGGGTGCTGTTTCCAGGCATCGGATATGTTAAACAGGCACGGCCCCTTTTCCGGAAGGCCCAAGCTTCCAGTGACGTAGTGGTGGGGGTATGTGTCTGGTGGTTGCGCATGCTGCTCGACTATCGGCCCCCTCCACATTGTCGATAGGCGCTGGAAAATTTTGAAGGGTCTGTTCAAGCAAGAAATGACTGCTGCTGTATGTGGGTGTTTTTTTAGGGTCTCGTTTTGCGGTTGGTTTTACAGGGAAACCAAAAGGAAGCCACCTATTTTTGGGTAGGCCCCTTCTTTTTTGCGACAAGACCACATGTTGGCCACGGAACTGTGCTCCGAGTTGGTAAGAGGTTTAAGAGGACATCTGGAACATGGGGTTGGGCTTCAACAATTCCATGAATCCCTGGAGGGGCCTCCCAATTTTGAGACCTACCTGGACCCGCCGCTCAGGTCTTCAGCGACCTCAGCAGGGGTGTGTCCTCCGTTCTGCAGCCCTGCCAGAGTAGCAACTCGGAGACCATCAAGCGCCGGTTTTGAAATTCTGAGGGTGCTAAAAAATGGGGGGGGGTTAGCGTGCCTTTTTTGAGGGTACCCCAAACTATTGGGAGGGGGGTGGGGGTTGGGTTTTGGCTTTATGGCTAGTTTTCTTTGGACTTTAACTTTCATGGAGACGGAGGATCTTCCATTGGACCGACAAGCGCGTTGTTTTTGGCAGAGGGTTCAACAGCAAGCAAGTTGGAGTTGGTTAAAAGGGAGCCAAAAGGAAAGCAGCCCCACTTTGGAGATTTCCCAAGAACTAAGACAACCCCATCAGGTTGCTCAGGTTGGAAGGTTACGGTGTGCAAAAAAGCGAATCAACCGCTTGAGGGGGGAGTGTCCAATTATGGAGGGGATTATGTACCGGGGTAAACTGCTTAGGCCACTTCGCGCAACCTCTGTGGTTGCCACCCAATACAGGACCAAGAACCCCCCCATGTATATTTATGTGGTGCAGGGCAGCAGAACATAGGCGACTTAAGATAGTTCCGCAACCCCGCAGGGTTCCCCAGTACCTTTGAAAAGGGAACTCCCAAGATGGCGGCTTTACCCTTGGTTGCCTTTAACAATTTTAACACTACCCCCAAACGGATCCTCAAACACAAGACATACACACAAATGGCTCAGGCAAAGCGCCGCAGGCGGACCGGTCGTGGGGGTTGGTTGCATGTGTTGGGATGATTTAGCATGGTCGGGAGGTTTTGGATGCTTGGAATGGTCGGGGTATTGGGGTTGCACGAATCTGACACAACATCAGATACGATGCTGATCAGAGTAGTTGTCACTTGTCACGAGTGATCACTTGCAATCCTGTTTGATGATCACCGTGTCCAAAGACACATTAGACCTGACTTAAACTCTGACATTGTGCCCCATTGCATGGGGAACCTTCCTAGATTTCAGCCTAAAGAGGGATGTTCACCACACACACACACACAGCTTTTGCATCTCGAAGCAAGCGGTGCTCCCTATTCAGCTGGTATAACCATCACCTTTGGTTCACTTGCCTAAGCCGACCTTTTAAGCCTTTGGCTTCCCTGCTTGGCCCCGCTTTGTGATGACCCCACCCCGAAGGGGCATGTCAAATCAGGTTCCCTTTGGTGAGGTTATGCAAAGACAGCATTTCGGGAAGCCTAGCCCTGAAAATACATTTTCCTTCAAGGCCTCGCACGAGCTAGCAAGTAGACATCTTCCAAAGGAGATGAAACGCACGCACGCACGCACGCACGCACGCACAGACAGACAGACAGACAGACAGACAGACAGACAGACAGACAGACAGACAGACAGACAGACAGACAGACAGACAGACAGGCAGGCAGGCAGGCAGGCAGGCAGGCAGGCAGGCAGGCAGGCAGGCAGGCAGGCAGGCAGGCAGGCAGGCAGGCAGGCAGGCAGGCAGGCAGGCAGGCAGGCAGGCAGGCAGGCAGGCAGGCAGGCAGGCAGGCAGGCAGGCAGGCAGGCAGACAGACAGACAGACAGACAGACAGACAGACAGACAGACAGACAGACAGACACAGAGACAGACAGACAGACAGACAGACAGACAGACAGACAGACAGACAGACAGACAGACAGACACACACACACACACTCACACTCACACTCACACTCACACAAACGCATGGAACTGGAGGAGGGGTTTCCCCAAATGGCAAGTGTTCGCATTTCAAAACCCTCCCATGAATTTGATTGTCGGAGAGAGAATATGGCGTACACGCGGGAGACGTGTTGTATTTCTGGACGTGGAACTACGGAAGCAAACAAATGCGGGCGCAGCGTCCAGATGCTGACAGCTGTTGGGTTGATCCAGGCTTTACAATGAGAGTTTGACTTTCGCAACTTGAATTAAGAAATGGGTGTGTCTTACACTAGGGAATGGGATCGCCCACAATGGGTTGTTCTTTTGGTTTTCCTTTGAATCCAAGCCAGAAAGGCATCAAAGTCATGCCTGCAACCCAGAGAAATCATCGGTGGATTGGAGTCGGAAGTTTGCCCGCGCACACAATCACATGCACCCCTAGGTATCTTTTTAAAGTGCCAAGTGTCTTGTTGGCGCCCACTGCCTTTTCCTTGCGGTTGGTATGGTCATGGACCCTTTGTTGAATGGGGAGTTTAGGCAAGACGAGCTATGAACCCGACCCAAAATAGGCCCACAAGATAGGCTCTTATCAGCAGAGTACCCTGATGTTTGATTTGACTGACCCCCTGGCCCACGGGAGCTGGCGCACCGCGCCACCGCTCAGCTGTGACCCTCTCCAGGCGCTCCCTCGGAGCGATGCAGGAGGCGCGGGAGGGCTGCTCGCTTGCTTGGACATGTGGCTGTGGCGTCAAAAATAGGTCCCCGAAATGGGTTGCCCTGGTAAATGGAACCAAGGACTAAAACCTGCGGTCCAATTCCTGGTGGTATAATTTTGACCCATACCCATGTCTTAGTTCGGGATTGTGCATTCCCGCAGTTGTTCAGTGGCACCCTTGTCCCGACAATCAGACAGTCCACCGCGAACAGGGAATTCTAACCGGGAACAACCTCAAAGTGGTTGGACCTTTTTCTCACTTGCCCGAAGCGAATCGACCATTTGACCATTTGGTTTTCCCTTGATTCCCTTGGTCCGTTTTCAGTCATGGCAAAAGGTGATCGCCTTTGATTTCTAGGTCCTTTGGGCAACTGAGTCCCCAGTTTTGAGGTCCACATGCCGCACCCAAACATCAACCCCAACGGGGCCTGGGTTTTTGGCAGGTGCCGCTGAAAAACGAGGACCAAGACATGTTTCACTTGGACACCCCAGCCATCAGGTTCTGGGATCTGAGGACAGCCCTGGTAAGTGGCTACGTCCAAGAGGTAACAAAACACATGGGTAACGGGGTATAGTGGTAATGCTACAGTTAGCTATAGCGGTACAGTGGTGACACACCCATTTCGGCAAAGACACAAAGCAGGGATGGGAAGTGTTTGGGAGCTGGAAAGACTCTAGGGGTCTGCCCTCCCTAGAAAAGGGGCGTTTGAAATAGGCCTTTTCTTGAATGATAGGTCCTATCTAGACAGGCTCCTTTACCTTGGGGGGTCCCCTTTAAAAAAGGAAGGGTTTATTATGAAGGGGGTGAACACTCCCCCGGGCGTGTCTTTCTTTGAGGGTACCCCTTGCATGGTGGGTTGTTAAAGGGACACCCAAAGGAACTCCGAAGCTCGCTTTGGGGGTCCCCGAAAACAGATCGCAGCTTCAGGTGGGCAAGCACCACTGCCTGCGAACAGGAGCTGTTCCAGTTGTGTGTGGCTGCATCCGAACCTCTAGTGCCCTCCAAAGGGAAGCTCCAAAAGTGGGCAGTTTGAGTGGAAACCACCAGCAAGTTGATCAAACTTCGAGGGGCATCCAGTGATGTTTGTTTCTTTGGAGCGGGTTTGCCTGGATCGATTATCCAAGATTTCCACTACCCCCAAAACCACTACCCCCAGAACAACCGGACGTATACCATTTGTCGCCTAGGATAAGCCGAGGATAAGCCTGGAAAAGGGATAGCCCCCCCTCCCGGTAGCCCCGCTTGAGGGTAGAGTTGCATCTTCCATCACACCTGTGCAGGTTGCTTCGGTTTGGGGGTAGTGAAAACCACCGCAACTTCCAAAACCTTCCGCTTTTCCCCTGTCTCGATGTTCTGACTAGGCGTTCTAGGGTGAATTAGGAACCCACAAGCCTTGGGTTTGTTTTTCCTGAAAGTTTCTGCAAATGTCGCCCTTTTGGTTTTGAAGGGAAACGACAGCAAGCCTGCCATGTTTGGGGACTGATTCCTATTCTGAGAATCAGTCTCATCTTTTCTTCCCTGGTTTGGGCGGGGGGGGTGGTGATCCTGCTAGTGTGGTTTGCCGCCGTTGAGCCTTACTTGAAGGCGAATGAACCAGCCAAATACCCGTAGAACCGGACTTGGGCAAGGCCCGTTGTGAGGTGCTGACGCTTGATCGTTCCCATGAAGGCCCTACAGTGGAGCGACCAAGTATGCTTCCATGTCACAGAAAGGTGGATTTCCGTGTTGGTGTCTAAACCAACCTGCAAAAGGTAGTGGGAACCCGGATTAACAAACTCCTGTCCCTTTTTAGTGGAGAGTCATCACTTGTGGAGGGAACACCCCCCTATTATTAGGACGGGCTTTTTAATCTGGGGTCAACATTCGGTGTTCTTTTGATGGGTTTGGTGAAACATAGATGGTTTCCACTGGTTTGGGCGTCCTTGGGTTAGTTTGGTTGAAAATCGATGTGTTGTATTCGCCCCATGACCTTGAACAAAGACAACACCACTTTTTAGGCAAGATCATTTCAGTGAGGCAGCGGCAAACTAGTGTATATACACAAATATATATATATATATGTGTGTGTGTGAAGATCGCTTCGATAAAGAGGGGTGGGGGGGAGGTTGTTTTGAAGAAAACTGGGGAATGACCCCATTTAGGCCTATTTCCGGGAGAAAATCATGTCATTTTGGACCTTGAAGGGTGTACTCCCAGGGTGTAAAATTCAGAAACTCCTCAGTGGTAAGCACAGAACTCACCAAGGGTTTCTTAGGTGCAGGATGTCTTCCCTCCACGGTATCAGTCGCAAACACCGAAAAATCGCCGCGAGCCGCGCTTCCAAGAGCGAGCAAAAACCGCAGGACCCGATTACCCGCGGCCTGGCAGGCGGAGTCAGACCGGCAGGTGTTCCTTTGAAGGCTCACTGACCTCCAGTGGTGATGTTGTTTTGTTTAATGGGCTTGTTCATGTTGTGTTTTCTTTTTTTTTTTGTTTTTTGCGTGGGTGTCGTTTAATGCTTTTGTTTGTTGTGTTTATGCTTTTTTGGTTTAATAAAGGTCGTTTCAACTGAGATACGATCAAAACCCGGGTAGATGAATGTTGGCAAGGGACAGTCCCAGCCAGAAATAGTTGCGGCCGCCTTCTGAATTCTTTACATGATTCTGGGTAGACCATTTTTGTACCGGGTTTTGATTATGACTCAAATGCTGCTTGATGTTTTGTTTTTAATATCTTGTTGAACGTGTTTTCAAATGTGTTGTGTAATGTGTTTTCTTTGCTTGTTTAATGTTTGTGATTATTGCTTTTTCCCGAAAGATTTCGCTTTTAAGTGGTGGCCTCGGATGGTCCGGCCTAGCACTGCTTCCGAGCTACGAGACCAGCTGCTGACGACATGAGTACCCGTTCAATTTAACGCACGGCAAAGCACAGCTGGACAGCTTGGTTTGTGTGATTCGTTCAATGTTATTCTGGGCGAATCATGGTGACGCGACGTCACCCAAAGTGGTCGGTTCCTGACCTTGATGCAAACCACACGCATGTCTTCAGATTCCAGCTCCCCAGCCTACAGTTTGAACCCTGGATGCTCCCAGGTTCCTTTGGGTATCCTGCTGGAGTCGTTAGGTTGTTTGTTGGTTTCATTTGGATATTTAGTGGGGAAGTGCTGTCGGCTTGCCACGAAAATCATTATTATTTGGTTACAAAGGCTAAAGGCTGCTCAATAAAACACAAACAAGTAAAACAAACATTCCGTGATGCTGTTAGACAAGATCTGGGGAATTGCAATTGCTACCTCCAAACCATATTTTGGACTCGAACATGCTCATGATGTTCTATTTGAATCGCACCATGCGTTCCCCGGTCGAATGTGAAAAACCTGTCTGTTGAAGGTTTGTGCAATGTCTTCAATTCCGGTGGGTGCCTCGTTGAGTCGATTCGTCAAAAAGTACCCCAGAGCAAGTGGCTGCAAATCCACAATTTCGTTATGCCCTCCCCGGAAAAAGCTCAGGGCTGGCTGGGTTGCTACCCTTTTCCTTCTCCTTTGAACTGGGTGCGGGTTTTTTGCGTGTTCTGCCCATTTCGTGCGACCCCTGGAGCCCGGACTGGAGCTGGCTGCGCCTGCCAACCAGCGGCCTACTTCCAAGCCGCCCTGGGACCTCCGGAGCTGGCTGCGCCTGCCCTAGGACCCCGGAGCTGGCTCGACCCCGAGAGCTGCTACGGCTGGCTCCGCCTACTCCCTGCGCCTGCCCTGGGACCCCCGCAGCTGGCTCCGCTTACCTGCCTGGACCTGCCCCCGCTTGCGCCTGCCCTGGGACCCCCGCAGCTGCTGCTGCCGACGGGGCAAGCGGAGAGCTGGCTCCGCATACAGAGCTGGATGCGCCTGCCCTGGGACCCCCGGAGCTCCGTCGCCTGGAGCTAACTCCGCTTGCGCCTGTCCTGGGACCCCCGCTGCCTACTGCCGACGGGGCTGGCTCCGCCTGCCGCCAAGAGCTGGCTCTGCCCACAGAGCTGGATGCGGCTGCCCTGGGACCCGCGAAGCTGGCTCCGCCTCGCCTGGAGCTGACTTCGCCTGCGCCTGCCCTGGGACCCCCGCAGCTGGCTCTGGCTCCGCCTACTCGTGGAGCTGACTCCGCCTGCGCCTGCTGGATAGAACCCTCCGCCTACTCACCTGGAGCTGACTCCGCCTGCGGCTGCCCTGGGACCCCCGCAGCTGGCTCTGGCTCCGCCTACTCGTGGAGCTGACTCCGCCTGCGCCTGCTGGATGGAACCCTCCGCCTACTCACCTGGAGCTGACTCTGCCTGCGGCTGCCCTGGGACCCCCGCAGCTGGCTCTGGCTCCGCCTACTCGTGGAGCTGACTCCACCTGCGCCTGCTGGATGGAACCCTCCGCCTACTCGCCTGGAGCTGACTCTGCCTGCGCCTGCCCTGGGACCCCCGCAGCTGGCTCTGGCTCCGCCTACTCGTGGACCTGCGCCTGCTGGATGGAACTACTTGCCTGGAGCTGACTCTGCCTGCGGCTGCCCTGGGACCCCCGCAGCTGGCTCTGGCTCCGCCTACTCGTGGAGCTGACTCCGCCTGCGCCTGCTGGATGGAACCCTCCGCCTACTCGCCTGGAGCTGACTCTGCCTGCGCCTGCCCTGGGACCCCCGCAGCTGGCTCTGGCTCCGCCTACTCGTGGAGCTGACTCCGCCTGCGGCTGCCCTGGGACCCCCGCAGCTGGCTCTGGCTCCGCCTACTCGTGGAGCTGACTCCGCCTGCGCCTGCTGGATGGAACCCTCCGCCTACTCGCCTGGAGCTGACTCTGCCTGCGGCTGCCCTGGGACCCCCGCAGCTGGCTCTGGCTCCGCCTACTCGTGGAGCTGACTCCGCCTCCTGCGGCCCTGGGAGCTGGCTCTGCCGGTAGGCAGAGCCAGCCCCAAGACGGCTGGAGCTGTCTCCGCCTACGGAGCTGCGCCTGCCCTGGGTCCCTCGGAGCTAGCTCCCATAAGTAGTTTCCTTCATTCCCACCTATCCCACAAGTAGTGTCCTGTTTTAGGGAAGCCGAAAACAGCTCACTCAACCACATTCCAATCGTTTTTTCAGCACCGGCAAGTCAGACTCGCCTGCAAAGAAAGGGAATTGGGCTGCTCCACCTTTGTCCTCCCACAAATCGACATGGACTACTGGTAACATTGCCTAGCTCATATGGGTCCTCATATGATCCACACAAATGAAACCCCAAGCCACTGTGTAATTCAATCAGAAGATCTCTGACAGGGGTCGCACCCATACCATTCAAATAGAAGATCGTTCGCAACAAGAGTGTCGCTATATGTATTTATGTGCATCTTCATTCTGCGCAAGCGAACGACCCGTCCAGACCAGAGATACGCCAGGCGTATGAGCCCGCCGCGCGGCCGCCGCCGCCCAGAGGCCGAGGAAGGGGTGGCACCGTTGCGTTAGGCCCTTAGGGAATCCTTTGCTGCTTGGTTTTAACTTTCAGCTTTTTGGAGGCCCATTGTAGTGGTAATTAGACACACAAAAGTTTGGACTTGTTTTGGCCCAGCTGCTCAGGAAGTGAGACAAGGAAACCAACCTTTTTTGGAGGTTCCCAATTTTGAGACCAAGCCAATTTTGAGGAGTTCTCAACCTTTCTTTAGGGTGTGTTTCTTTAGACTGACAATTGTGGCATGCCAAAAATATGATTTGCACTTTTGGCCAGAGATGTTTCCCGGTTGATGGAGTGTTGTTGGCAAGGTCGTTTGGTTTTTACTTGTTTGGTTCTGTTCATTTTTAGAAGGGGCTGCAAAAAGCAAGTTGTTACGAGTTGTTGCCACCGTACCAAGGGTTGTGAAGGTCAACAAAAAGCCCTCCTCACCACTCAAATGATTGGCTTTCGCCGGATTGTCGAATAGAATCCTTGGGGGGGCCGTGTTTTTCTTGTCCTGGCTTTGCGCATATTCGGAGGCTGCGCAAACATACTATGTTGAGTTCGTGTCGCCTTTTTTGGTGGGTTTGTCTGTGGTTTTCCTTTAAAACCAGAAAACAAGGGTAGCCTCCCAAGCACGAGGGTATGTTTGGCATCAGCTCGTTGTTTGTCTTGGGCTGACGGAGCGCGCAAATTGGCCCGCTGACTTGGCATGCATGTTGTTGATTATTTTTGCCTCTGAAAATATTCTTAGCATTATTTGGTGGACATGATTAACTCACTCCCCGGACTTTAGTTTCTTTTTGGGAAGACCATTTTAGTGGTAAACAAAAACGTTTGGTTTTCTTTTCGGCCATCCCCTCGGGAACTAAGTTTAGGTGGGGCTTCAACTTTACAGGAAGTCTGATGAGTAACTAGCATTCCTTGGCGTGGTATGGTATGTCTGAATATGTTGTTTACATGCATTTATGTTTGGTACTTGAGCAGATTTGAGGCTGGTCCTCGATTGGAGGCACAATCTGGAAATTGATGCGTTGCCCTCACTACCCATCCCAGGTCCCTTGGTACCTCACGAGGATGCTTTTACGGGGTAAAAAGTACATGGACCTCCTTAGGTACTAAGGGGCCCTCTGGGCATTCGTTCACGTGGTTTAACTATAGGTAAGGTAAGATGAGCTATGAGCCCCACTCGCCGCGAGCGGGGTTGCTTCCGTTTTCAATCTTGGCAGGTGTCCCATTGTCAACAGCTTTGTTTCCCTGGCTGAGTGGCCCAAATCCAAGTCAAAACCGAAAACAGAACTTGCTGGTGTCCAGAATGAGAAAGGGACCATCTTGCAACTGGTGGATTCCTCGGGGGACCAAAGCCTGGGTTCCTTCAGCCTATCGCAACAGCAACAAAACCAAGGTTGCCCATTTTTCAGCGCGCTGGTAAGAGGTCACGTGCTTCCGCCTCCGCCTCCTCCTCTTTCGCCGGGGGCCGCAAGAAGAGCCCAGCTGTCCTCCCTCCCCGAGTTCCTGGACTTGAGTCACCTTTTGGGAAAACCCTTTTAGTGGTAAATTCAAACGGTTGGCGACTTTTTTTGGGGCATCCACTTGGAAAGTGAGCTCACGTGGATAGTTACTGTTTCAGTGCTGATCGGAACAGTTGGGATGGATGAAACCCCCCACAAACTGGCATTTTGTAATCACCCACATATGCGGTTGGGATCTTCAGACTTTGTGGGAATAAAGATGATGATCTCCGCGCACCAAGTTGAACTGGTATCTCTACCTCTACCCAGATTGCGATGCAAGAAGTCTACAAGTTCTTCACTTTTTAGCCCCTGGATTGAGCCATCCCCTCAGAGCACAAGGTTGTTAGGTTTCCCCCAGTTCTGTAGATTCCACCTCGGAGTCTAC
This sequence comes from Effrenium voratum, assembly GCA_963377175.1. Taxonomy (NCBI): domain Eukaryota; class Dinophyceae; order Suessiales; family Symbiodiniaceae; genus Effrenium; species Effrenium voratum. The sequence continues at coordinate 420,793 of CAUJNA010003642.1, read as the reverse complement.
ATCCCCTTGGTCGGGCCGCAAAAAGGGTTGCGCGGGGGCAACTGGGACCAACTCCTTGATTGCTTAAGCAGCTGTTTTGTGGGGACTTACAGCTCACAAGTCTCATAAGGATGCTACCCGACCCCCAAACATACTCCCCAAATCAGTTTGGGTCCATTTAAGATCATTTAAGCTTCAAGTATGTTCTTGGGAATAAGGATCCAAGACAAAGCATGCCAAGAAGAAACTACAATGCCCAGTACATGATAATGAACGTATAACATCAGTGGGGATATGAAGGGTACCCAGCTGCCCAGTCACACCCTTTGTGTTTTTTTTGGACGGGTTATCTAACCAACCAGCAGCAAACAGTGTGCCGTTTTTGAATGGCCAGTGGGCTTCTGAGGGCATGCACAGTTGGGTGAAAGTGGATGGCGCATTTCCAACCGACCCATTTAAATTTAGGCATCCCCTTTACTTGCCCAACTACATATTGTGCCATTTGTAATATAAACGCCTAACAAATTACTTATGATCTACTCCCATCATGACTAAATGTGGCTTGGCACCCCGAATCCTGTTCTATTTGTGTGTGTGTCTTTTGTGAGGGGACCCCACAACATGGTAGGTTGTCCTTTGGCTTGCCCATAAAACCACAAAAAAAGGGGTACCCTCACAACTCACTCCATGAGTTCCTGGACTTAAATCTTTTTGGGAAGATCATTTGAGTGGTAAACAGAAAGTTCAGACTTGCTCTTGGCCAATCCACTCAGGAAGTGAGAGAAAAAGACGAGCCGCCCATTTCGGCCCTCACCTTTGTCTGCGTTAGGTCGGACCTGCCCGCGCTTCTGGGCCGCACTCCGGCGGCCCCGGCCGCGGACGTGTGCGCCCGGCGAAGTCGGGGTTTGAATCGTCGGACGCGGCAGGATTCGCGAGATGTCATCTCTGTTTGCGGTTTTTTAGAGGATGAAGAAAGGGTGATGGTTTTAAGGGGATGGGTTTGGAGAGGGTGATGCGTTAAGGGGAACAGAGCTCCCGAGATGTCCTCTTTTTCGCGGTTTTGAGAGGGTGATGCTTTAAGGGGAAAGGGGATATTTTTTTGAAGGGTGATGGTTTTGCAGGCTGATGCTTGGAGCCCCCCTATTTTGACTGCAAAGGGACTCTACTAGGATTTGGGGGGCTCCGTGACTTTTAACGGGGAAGTCCCCGGGGGCTCGCCCTTCAGGAGCAAAGGTTGTCTCATGTTTTTGTTGTGTCTCAGCATGGGTTCAGTGGGACTCAGCCCCTCTGTTCCTTTTGTAGTGTCCCTTTCAACTTGACTATTGAGACTGGCGCCACATGTGGGTCTGAGGGTAAAGCTATGTCTTGCTTCGCCTCAAAGTCATATTCCATATTTCCTGCGTCCTGTCATGACGTCGCAGCCACATATCCACCTCCATCTTGGCTCGTGCCTTCGACTTTCTGCCACCTTTGCTGCCTTTGCAGGTTCAAGACCCAGCTGCCTGGTGAGATGCGCAGATGAGGACGTAGAACAAAAAAACAGCGACCAAAAACCCGATCGCAGAAAGGCTGTGTCCTGGTGGCTGTAAAAAGCAGCCCATATTCCACTATTCCACTTTGCTCAATTGTCCCTCAAAGTTGATCTGAAGCCAACTGCAGGGTGACTGATATGCTTACTGTAGTTGTGTCTACCCACTTATAGAAACGTGGATCGAGTCCTCCCTTGCAACAACCGCAACTCTTCCAGTGTCAATATGTGTCATATGTGTCGCCAAACGCGCACAAAAACATGGAACGAATGGAGAATTCCCCTGGGCTCGGTCAGTTCTCTGCCAACAGTGGCATCACCTGTCGCCTTTTTTCAGGGGGCCCCCCCTCCCTCCCAGTAACATGGCTCCTGACAGGGACCCGTTCCCTCTGAGGGGAAGCTGAGGCGCATCTTCCAAATATGCTGATTGCCCCCTGTTGGTTTTTTGAAAAAAACGTCCATCACTACCGAATAGTTTCTCATTTTTTTCCGGGGGGCGAAAAGGTTAAAAAAAAAGGAAGGGAAGCCTCTTGCACCTTCTGGCATGATCAGATCACGGATGACCCAGTTCCAGTGTGGTTGGGCCCCTGGTCCCTTGATCTTGGTGCCAGAATGCCTTCACTGGTGTGGTTGGGCTTGTTTTGACCCTGGCGACTTTGAGTTGTTTGTTGCAATCTCCCAGTGGATTCCAGTTACCAGCACAGGAGGTAACCCGTCGATCCAAGTTTCATTTGGTTTCTACAGATCACTGGGTCTCGGTTTAAGGTGCTGTCATCATAGATGTTTGCCATGTTTCACACATGCAACAAATTTGGACCCCAAGATCGGCGGAGCGTTTCTTGCAGACAAGGCTTACGCACAAGGTAAAAACACCATTGCAGCTCCTTTCCATCCATGTCCAGTTTCTTGCAAACCCACCAGCAAATTGCAAGTTTTGGAAGGAGAATCTAGTGACCCTTGTTATTTGTGCAGATGGCTTCCTCTTGGTTCGCCGATGCTGAGCACGGAGACTCCAGACGGGTCAGCTTCGCAGCAAGTCTTCTTTGGCGGCTTAATTGGGCTGCTGGAAAGAATCGCAGAAAAGCCTCCAGTAGCATGACACTCTGGGTGTGTGCTTCTTGCAGGTCCCCTTCTTATGGCTGTTTACCTTGATTGAAAGGGACACCGAAACGATCCAAAAGGACAACCACCATTTGGCGAGTCCCAGATCCCTATTTTTCAACGCATACGGATGCTTGTTCCATGCCCGCCTGGTTGATGTCTTCAATTGATGGAATATGTTGTTGGGATGTGTGTGCAATGCGACAGGAGGTGTTGCCGGCGCCTTGTTTCGAGTTGGCGGGCGCAACGACGGCATGTAATCCAGCCAATGGACTTTGCACCGGCAATGACTGGTGCTCCAGCGAAATGCGAAAGAAACAAGAACGGTTCCACCATGCCGAGTATGCCTCCCTGCAAGGCTTGATATAAATTATGATGCTGGATGCCGTTCTGGCATGGATTGACTGTAGAAGAATTTCTTGCCCGATAGTATACCTAAACCCTCTCAAATCCAACTTAAATATGGGTGTTTGCTCAACATGCTGGGGTGAATTCCCACTGTTTCTGGGTAGTTTGTGGGTCCAGGTAGTCATTTTGGCTGTTTAAAGGCACTCCAAAATTATGTTTGTCTTGCTTCCTTTAGATTTGGATTGGCCTTCAGAAACCAAGAGCTCGCAAGAGCTCTAGGGACTTTTATTGGGTGGATCACGTAGCACATCATCTGAAAGCCATGCATCAAATGGATGTTGAAATTGAGAGAGGGTCATAGGCAAGTTTTCAGGGTCATAACCATTGCAGCCTAGTGACTATTGGTTATTCAGGGTCCTATATAGCTATACTGCAATACTGATGCCGAGGAATGGCAACAACGGAGCCATTGCAGCCTAGCCGTCCATCAATGTCAGCTTCATACTAACACAGTGGCCACCCTCTTGGGGGGAGGGGGAGGAACCAAAGACAACTCCAGGTCCAACTTAAATACGTTGATACGCTGCAGTACTGCTTGTAGTACTTGTAACACTGCTTGACGTACTCATAGTACCAAAATGGCCTTGGGGAATTTGAGTAATACTCGTTTTATGGGGTATTTATGATTGTTGGAGCCTTGGCAGACGCCAGGGAGCGTCGTACAGTGAAGGCAGTCAACTAGCTTCAGTAGTGGTACTTGCTTTATTGAGTATTGTTGGGAAACGGGGCTTGCCTTGGGCCGATTGCCCCGAATTATCAATATCGGGCTGACATGAAGAGTCATGACCTTTCCACGGCTATCCTTGCTCTGCATCAGTATTGGAGAGGCTGCGAGGGCTTTGCCCTGGATTTCATTATTTTGCTGCAATGCCCTT
>CAUJNA010003642.1:321902-411902 GCA_963377175.1 Effrenium voratum | reverse complement strand
CAATGGCTTATGAGAGAAGCACTCCTGCCACGCGAGAAGCTGAAGTGCAGCTCCTCACCTCAGGGCCCAAAGGGGAAAGCCGCCTTCGATGATGCTAGTTGGAGATGTTCACAAATGAATTCCCCGGCGGTCCTGCTCTTGTTTGTGTACTTGCGGCAGTTGCGCAAGTTGCGCCCTGTCCGAATGCTTTCGATCCCACGTTTTCACGGAAAGAGGTATTGGCTTTGCACTTGTTGCTTCTCAGAAAGGGCCGCTCCTTTGCCTTCCTTTTACATCAAGCCCTTGATGTGGCTGATGATAAGCCTGGAGGGTTAAACATTTGGCCGAAACTACCTCACCTGCCGCTTCCATTTGAGGGTGGCTCAGAACAAAAACGCCTCAATGCTTTTTTCTAGCGGCCCACCGTGGTTCCAAATCGCCCCCTTCTTTTATTGAGCAACCCCATGTGTGCCATGGTCAAAAGATGTGTTTACTTGGGGATAACAGGGATGTTCATCCACCTGGCAGTAAGGATCCTTAATGATCGTTACAAACCTCATTATTTTACAATGATCAAAGTCACCATCTAAAATGTCGGTTTATGGGAAACAATCCCATTTCTGACTGAGACAAACAATCACCCCAGCTTTATAAGGATTCCCAGGAAGGATCCTTCATGACCGTTACAATATAATGATTCCTATGATTCCTACAAAGGGAACCATGCCCATAGGCCATAGCAGGTTTGACCACGTCTCATGTTGTGGTCAACAGATCTGGGCGGGATGGTCCACTCTTTCCAGGGATCCTTCTTTTCAGAAAGCCATCCAAACACCCAGGGAATCGCCTGGCTTTCCAAAAGAAGGATGGTTGAAAAGAATGGGGGAGTCATCACCTAGAGAGTCATGGACCCCCCCATCGCCCAGTTTTGACCTTTGAAGAGATCTGGACGAGGCTTCTGGTGCCACGTTCCAGAGCATCACCTTTCAGCCGGGCGGCGCAGGGGGTGGGGGCGGGGGGGGCTAGTCGACCTTGCGTCAAGCGAAACTGTGCCCCTGGCCTCTCGGATTCTAAGCCCGAGACCTTCAGTACAGGTTTGTTCGACTTGTTTTGGGTGGGCTTCCCTTTAATCGCAACCAACTCAGCAATGTGCTGCTTTTGCTGTGACCACCGGTCGATGCGGCGTAAGCTCCCTGAAAGAGAGGTAATGGCGTCGCAGAGGGACTGGTGGCAAATCACCAGTTCGGTCGTAGGGAAATGGCCTCGCATTTGGGGATGAATTTCTTGAGTATGGTACGGAGTAAAGCAAGTTCAAGGTTAACACTGAAGTGCTTAAAAGAGGCTGAGGGGCAGCCTCTAGTTTTTTGCTATGTTCTTATATGTGCGTTAAAGCAGCTAGATCATCAGCATGCGACCTACTCGACTGGTGCCTGCCAGTGACACGTGGAAAACTTGCCCCAAGGCTACTGCCCATTTGTTCACTAACATGGAACCCAGGAGAGGGTCTCTTTTACAGGAAAACTGTCTAGGACCCCAAAACGTCACGGGGATGGCCCCTAGCCCGCCAAACTCCCTGAAGCAAGCCTTCCCCTGCTCTTGATCAGGTTTACAGAGAATTCTGATGAGTTGCGAGGGGGGGGGGGTGAATCAGGAGCCCATCTATCCCTCATCTCTAAGAATAAGAAAGAAAACATATTTGGAAGCAAACGCATTCATTTCCCCCAGCCACTGCTTGACTGCTATTGGGTTGGATTTTTAGACTTCAACTGTTTGGTTGATTTTTTTGGGAGGGAACTCCACTAAACCCACAAAAAGTTAAATCAACTTTTTGCAGAGGGGTCGTTGCAGCAACCAAGACTGCAGGGTAACAAAGGTTGGTCAAACACATGTAACAAATGGAAGCCTGCGGTCCATACCGTGGTCTAATTTTGACCCATGCCCCCACTTCCCTTTGCCTCAAGGGTAACTGGTGCTCGTGGGCTCCACGTTTTCCAAGGCGGAGGTCATCTCCGTGCGGGGTGGCATCGCGGAACTGGACATCGGCGCCTCACATCCGGATGGCGACTGTTTTGTCTTTTTCTTGTTGTCGTTTCTTTTTTCTCCGGGTTGTAAATACTTGTATATATATATATGTATATATATATATGTATATATATATATATATATGTATTAATGTTTTTGTTTTGTTGTTTGTTTGTTTGTTTGTTTTTTCTCCGGAGGTCATTTGGTCTCGGGTTTGCCAAGTCGCCAAAAACAAGGATAGAACCTACCTAGGCTCGTGGAAAACCATGTTCCTTTAGTGGGGAATCTCGTGCAGGTTCCATGCTTGTTTTTGGGAGGGTAACGCTTAGTGATTGTTTTATGTGCTATGTTGAGGCCCTTGTGGGGGTTTAAAGGGGAACCAAAAAGAACACCCACTCATGTTCGGGTCCCCCTATTCTGACGCATGCAAGGTAACCTTAGTTGGCGGTGTGGTTTGGTGGTTTTGGAATTCGATTTGCCCTGGCTTTGGGGCAAATCGGAAACCACCCATTACCTCCAAACCATAGAGGGAAGCTGAATCCCCAAGTGCGACCCCTGATGAAGCTTCCAGGCCGACCTTATTTGAGGTTGGCGAAGTTTCATGGCTTGTCGGCGTTTGGGTGTGTCAAAATATGGCAAAGCAAGTGCACCACAAAGCAGGCTTTGGTTTTCCTTTCGCCTTTGCGAGAAAACCAACCTGCACAGGGTACCCTTGAAAAACTGCGCACCGCGGGCAGGGCGGGTGGGTGGTTGAGCTGCGGTCCCCAGTGGGCACTTAAGAGTCTTACAACCTGAGTTCATGGATCTTAGACTTGTTGGGAAGACCACTTTAGTACTAAACGAAAAGCTGTTTTGGCTTGCCCATCAACTCAGGAAGTGCTTGGTGGATCCCAGCTATCTGCTTCAACTGAGTTTTTAGTGAGTTTAGTTGTTGGGTTTCCATTTAACCCACTAACAGATAAGCTTTTAGCAGGGGATCTGAGGACAGCCCAGTTTAGTGCCTCTTGATTCTTTGTGCGCCAGGTTCAGGATGATGTGGACAGGTTCAGGAGATGCTGGAGCAAGGCATGTATGTTTCTTTTGGGAGTTGATCCGTCTCTTTGTGGCGAATCTGTGTGACACTCGACGCCATGCTGTCTTGCAAGGCTAGATTTGACTGGCAACTTTCTGAGACCTTGCGCAACATGGGGGGGTGGGGGACAATGGGAGGGTGGTTCAGCTGATTCCTTCGGGGGTTGGCACGTAGGGATCTATCTACCTGTTGTCTGGGTGTACTGCGACGACTCCCTAAAAATAATTGGTTCTAGTATTGAAAGGGAAAACAAAAAGGAGCACAAGCTCGCAAAAACAAAAAAGGAACACACACACACAAGCTAGCAGAGAAGGCTCCTTTTCGCAAGCTACAAACAAAACCCCAGCCTCGAAAACGCGCCATCGCCTGCCTGTGCCTCGCATCTCCGATCCGATACGATGTTCCAATGTTCCCCCGATCCGAGGCGGCACCGTGACCGAGAAGAAGCTGGAGGCATGGCCAACAGGGAACCAGCTCAAAACGTCAAAAGCTATTGGTGGACCAGGGAATCCCCTGAATGATGTCCACCAAAGGGTCCCCTAGAATTAATAGCCAGAATTGAACTCCAGTGAAGCTGGATTGGGCCGAAAGCGGTGGGTTTGTGTTGGCCCAAGTTTGCTCCGCTGGTCCGGAGCAGCCCCAAAGACTCCACTGAAGGCTGCTTTGGGGGTTTTCCACCTGGGCTTATTTGGGGAATGTGTCCGAACGAATGGGCGAGCCCCAACATGTTTTTTGTTTTTCCGATTGTTTTTCTCGATTTGGCTTCCCCTTTGCAAGCAACCCAACAAGGTGATCAAGCCTCAAACCGCAAAAGCCCCCCTTTTGATGTTTGGTTGTTCGGTCTTTGACCCCATTCCTGTGCCGTTGGTTGTTTGTACTTCTGTTGGCTTTTCTCTTGGTCTGTCATCCGAGTTTCACTTTTGATTGACGTTTGCGGTAGACTACCTTCAATGGGGGTAGCTGCATTGATAATTAATGGGAATGGTTTTCTGGTTGGCTTAAGACATGGGTGTAGGTGCAACACTGAACAAGCAGGTCCCGGTCCAAAGGGATCCATCATTTTCAGGGTTGTGGGATCAAGGGGTTTTACCTCACTTCTGTGATACCTGCGGGAATCTCCCCGTTTTGTGGTGGGTTAGTCTTTGGGAAGCCCTTATTGTTGTATCACAGAAGTGGTCATTTCCCACAGCCCTGATCATTTTTGGTTGTTTGATATCGTTGAGTTCAGAGTGTAAAATATGTTGGCTCGGCCAAGCATGTTTGTGTTGTGCGCGTTAAGTGTGGCCGGAATCAACCACTGCGCAGCGCAAGAGGATTCAACAAAGACTTGGTGGTCAACAAGGTAATTTTCAGTCCAAAGGAGTCACACAGAAGGCCAGCTCAACTGTTTGCAAGCAAAAGCTAAACAGGCGAAAGTCAGTCTTCAATGCTAACATTCGCCAGGAAGGGGGATGAGAAAGAAACAGCTGCCAAGGCTATGATTCACTCTCTGTATGTGTCTTACCATGATGGCCCCAAAAAGCAGGTGGCTGTTCCTTTGACAGAACATCAACTAGGCTACCCGCGAACAGGATGTCAAGCAAGAAAGAACGCAATGGACGACATTCTCTCAGCCAGCGCCTAATTAATGGTTTGGATTTGCGATCTGGGGGTCCCTGGTTCTTGTAGACGGTATAGATGGGAAACCACTCCCAAACCTTCCTGGGGTAGACTTAGGATGCATGTTACATTTTGCCAATGACTCAAAGGGGAGAAAACAATAACATATTATATATATACTCACTTCCTGAGTTGGTGGACTTTAAACTTTTTGGAAAGACCATTTTAGTGGTAAATAAAAAGTTCAAACCTTTTTTGGCCAGTCAACTTGGGAAGTGAGTATATACATATATATTCTATACCTGGGCCTAAGTCTAATGCTTCAAGCCATCAGTCCAAACCGTCAAGAGGTAATCAAGCTGATCAGGTTTTTCTTGTCGGCCATTCACATCGTTCACATTTGTGTCCATGTCAACAGCTCATTGCCAGCAGTGACCGGTGACGATGAACTCATCGCTTGTTGAGGTTCTGTGAGTTCAGAGCATGGAATATGTCTTGAAGCTTGCGTTTGGGGCGCATGGTGGCATTGAGCAACATCTCCCCTGCATCGGAAATTGCCTTTAGCGGTTCGGGGACATAAGTGTCACACCCACAGTGCCACAAGACATGTGCGTCTGTGAGCTCAAGGGGGACCTCCAGGAATCATTTAGGTGTCTAGCCGCTCAAGAATCTATTGCCCCCTTGTTTTTAACTCTGTGTTCAGTACAGGACAAAAGGAGTTGTCGTTGAACAGATTCGAAACCAAGCCCTGAAAGAAGAGGTCGCCTTTCATTTTGCGAAGCGCCCATGTTCTACCAGGGCGGTGGGTGGTTTTTCCCCGGCGCGTGCCACAGATTCTGCGTGCGCCGAAAGAGAAGACGCCGGGGCACTCCAGTCATAGGATGGGACGGTTATGGACTTTACTTTTGTGGAAGACCATTTGATTGGCAAACAAATACTAGGTCCCCCAGCTAGGTGCCCTTCCTCACCCTGTTTTGGTTGGGAGGGTTCCCCTACTAAAATAGACTACAGAAAAAAAAGGCACCCTTATTGAAACCTCTCTACTGGGAGACCTAGAATAGTTTGGGTACCTTTTAATTTCCGGCCAATCAACTCAGGAAGTGAGAAAGAAACCGGGAGCTTCAAAGGGCGGCTTGAAGGGTTGAAGGGCACTGCCTACCTCCAAAGAACACATAATTTTGTGAAGGGTATACTGTCAAGGGCATATCTAGGGGCATATTGGGCTACAGAAGGTGGGTCAACAAAAGACAAGAAATTCGAAGCGCTAGACTCAATGAACCAGAGGTTCATTTGCTCCTTGAGAAGGCAAATTCAGGGGTCTCAACACCCATTGACTCTTGCTAGCTGGTGGTTGGAGGGCCGAGGAGCTGGGAATATCACAACTTGCCAAGAAACAGAGGGAGCCGTGGTTTTGAGCTACCGATCGGACTTCCGGTCAGGGACATGATAGAACAGGTTTCATTGGAGCCTTCCAATTCAAATCCGTAAGGTTCCGCTGGAAAAAGCTGTTGGGTACATGTGAGGAGGATTTGTGCGCAGATGGACAGCTGAATGGCCTGGTAATGAAAAATGGGGAAGACTTGCTGGATGATGTTTCAAAAGTTTGATGCGCACCTTGCATGTGTTGCTCACTATCAGCGCCAAAATTATGAGAATGGGGGCATGGGGTGCAGTTAAACCCAGTTGACTCATAGAACAGGAATGTGTGTAATTACTTGTTAAGTCACAGAGACTGTCAAGATGTTGTGGGCTTTAGAATTTGCTTCAGTGGATGGGGGGAAGGATGTCGTTATGCCACTTCATGCCGGTTGGTTGTATTTGCATGGCTTGTTTGAGAGGACCTGGGAAGGACCGCATGGGCGAGTCACTTGGATGCCGAAGCACAGAATCAGTCAGATATGTGCAGCTCAATCTGGAACAGTTGGAGTCAAACCCTTTTGGGGGTTGCATTTCCTCCCGTGGATCATAGGTGTTTTTAGGTGTCCTTTGGAGCGGTTAGGAAGGAAAAGAGATGGATGGGTTCCACTGGTGTAGATTGGGGTCTATCCCATTCGCAAGGGCCCGCTGATTCTTGGCTTTGGGAAGCAGAACCGGTCCTGCCATCGACCGGACCCCCGCTTGGATGTTCAACTGACTTAGTAAATATGTAGAATGCGCGGTATCCCTTCTTCTATATAGCAATCAACCAGAAAGCCGGTTTCCCCTCCCCTTTTGGATGTTTTAAAGATCACCTTTTGGGCCACTTCAAACTTCTCTTGGGCTGGTTCCTTTCAAAGGGACATAATATGGGTCTGTCTTTTGTTGGAGGACCCCCCAAATTGGTGGTTTACCTGTTGGTTTTCCTGTAGAACCCCGACACAACTGATGTCACCTCCAGAAACACCAGGACCAAAGTAGATGGCACAATTTCCGTGTTTGTACTTAAGCAAAATGACCTTTGATTATCCAAATGGGTTGGAAGATGGGGGAACTGAGTCAAGCAAGGGGGAGACCTTTAATCCCCCAAAGCGGTTGGAGTTTGGGGGAATGATGACCTTTACCCAACGTGGGTACTTGGATTCACCATTATTCACCCAAGCGATGTTCCACCTTTCGCGCCTCGCCTCAGCTGAGGCTGGCCTGGCAGAAAGGTACCCAGGTGATGTACCTCAGACGGGGCCTCAAATGTCGGAAGCATAGCGCGATGTGCCCATCGCTGAGACTGCAACATTTTTCGGCTCGTCAGATACGGCCGAGAAGTAGGACAGATGTCATTTGCTCATAACCCACAAATAGTATTTGCTTGCTGGAGATACTGATATGTTGTGCTGTGCATTTCAACTACTTAGAGGCCATAATCACTATCGTATTGTTTGAAGACGAACATTGATACATGCATGCGTGCCCTAGAAGTTAGCATTGCAACACTGAAACCAAAACGGACACGTAGCATAACAGTGTATAAGAGCATCATTCCAGCGTGCCTTTGTTTGAGGGCACCATTTTACGGTTGCAACGAAACACAGGTAAGCATCACTGCTTTGTGGGTCCAGTTTAAACACGACGAAGCCCATCGGGGGTGACTCCAGTGAAGTGCCTTTTTGAGAGCACCCCTTTTCGGTTTGGTTCAATCCTGGACCTTCGTCCTCCTGAAAACATAACGTCGTTTCCGCTTTTGACGGGAATTCGGAGAAGAAAAAAAAAGGAGGTCTCCTAAACAACCGGAAAAAGGAAGAAAACAAAACAGAGAAACCAGGAAGAGAAACCGGAAACCAGAAACCAGAATAGCTTTTTGGTTTGGTTCAAACATAATCAAAAACAAAACATAGGCCGCTTCCTGGTCCCGCGTCGCAGGCTCGTCCGCCGGGCGCTGGATCGACGCGCACATTGCTGGGACCCTGGATGGGCGAGGGTGCAATTTCTGGGGTTCTGGGTGTCTCCTTGGCACGGCCAGCCTTTTACTTTTTTTCAAATACTGGCTCCCCAGCAAAAAGGCTAAAATATTCTAGGGATACCTTCCCCATTCTTTCCAGGGAGCCTTCTTTTCAGGAAACCATTAAAATAACGGATCCGGTTTTTGAAAAGAACGATGGTTGAAAAGAATGGAAAAGGAATCAAGTTGGAGGTCTGAGACCAGCCACAACTAGGGGGTGTCTGTGTGAAAGAGTGAATCCTTCCCTTGGCGACATCCCTTATTTCTCAGTGGTTCCCAGCCATCCCCTTAGCTATTAGCTTTTTAGTGTTAATTGGGAATTCCATGTAACCTGCTAAAAGTTAAACTTTTAGCGGGGGATCTGAGGGCAGCCCAGATTTGTAGGACGGGTTTAATCCGGGGTTCCAATCAAGCGCTGGGTCCTATAGACATCACCTTTTTTGGCCAGCCGACAGAGAGCTGTCTTTAGGGATGTTTGAGGAGACTCACAGGGCAGTCTGCTAAAGTGGGGGAGCTACAGCAACTAGGTTATTCTGGAACCGCAAAGGAGACGGACATTGGGAAGATGGGCCAAAACAGCTCCATCGCGCACGCATCGGGATACGGTCCTTCATCCCCACATGTGAGAGGCGATTGGTAACGCACGCATGATGTGTGCGTGTGTGGACATTATATGTACATGTATGATCTATACAGGTGATGCAGGCATTTGAGAATTCACTAACGTAGCTTCCTTGTGGTCACGGAGCGTGCAACATTGCTGAGCCCTGGGCCCCCCTTTGTCCTGCTGTTTGTTGAAAATGTTTCCCTTTGACGAACACACAAAGGGTGCTTTTCCCACAGCCATTTGTTTGGGTTGTTCTTGCGGCTGCTAAAACAACAGGTATTTATGTCTGAAACGATGGGTTGAACCGCCCACCGTAACATCTCGTTTGCCAGCATTTGTTCTTTGGCTGATTCATTTGTATTGTTTGTTTTTTATCGTCTTTTTTTGTTTGGGGGGGGGGGGGCGAATCGCACAACCCCATCCTTTGCCCGGCTCCCTTTATTGCCGTTTTTTCTTTGTGAATTGTGTTGTGTATTGCCGTTTTTTTGCGTGAATTTAAACATCACCTATTTGAATTGAGTCTCCTTTAAGTGGGTTGATGTGTAAGGAGGACACATCCGGAGCCCGAAGCGACGCTGGTTTTCCATCGGCCTCAGGAAAGCTTTAACCTGCACAACAGCACCTACAACCTGGACGTGCGCCAGGAGGCGGATGCTGACAAGGCCAGATCCATCCGATCGGATGCGGAGATCTTGGAGCCATCGCCAAACACAAACTGTGTGACACTTAGAATTTTCCGTCGCCTTGAAACCTGCCTTGAAGACTTGCCAGGCCCCTTTGAAGCCTCCCTTCAATCTGATTCAAGCCGCCCTTCATGCCCCCTTGCCCCCCCTGGTTTCAATTGAAATTGACAGCTCGTCCTTCATAGTTGTTTTCCCCAAAAGAACCAGAGACTGGACATGAATTTAGGTGCCTTCCTGGGGAATGGGCGCTCAGCTGGGATTTGGGATTGGCTTCAGGAAGCCAATGGTCAAAGCCCCCAACCCCCTCAGATTGTGAAGTGGGTGGGAGTTATTGGCAGGTGGCCTCGAATTTGTTTGTCTTCCCCATCTAACCAATGCTGGATGCCATTGGTTTCGATTACATGTTTTTTGCAACGAGTTTACGGTGTGTATGGGGAATGAGGGGAATTCCGGCTGGGTTGCAGTGTCAATGTATAGTGGATAACAGGGGCTCAATGAAGATTTGGCTGGGCCAGGTCACAGGACTTGCTCGGAGTCATTCAGGGTGGTTCTAGATTTGTGCGTTTCCATTGGGGGCATGCGACGGCCCACAAGAGGCCTAGATCACTAGAATCGGGTTTAGAGAACCATTGAAACAGTTATTAGGTCATGATTACAAGAGTCAACCACTGTATCACAGAAACCCTGGAATGAGTTGATTCCCCTGCAAATACCAACCAACAATGGTTTCAATCGTGGTTTGCAAGTGAGAGATAGTTCTGCGGCCTCATAGAATTCGGCTGGCGCCGTGCACAGGTGCGGCCCAGATAGCCCAGGCCGGTTTTCGCGGGGAGCCAGCTTGGGCACGGAAAGAGAAGCAGGCACGGCACAGCAGGCAAGGAAGAAAGGAAACCAACAAGCAAACCAACAATCCGGCAAACAAAGAGGCAAGCAGTCAAACGGGCAGGTGGGCAAGCAAGGAAGCAAGGAAGCAGGCAAGGAAGCAGGCAAGGAAGCAGGCAAGGAAGCAGGCAAGGAAGCAGGCAAGGAAGCAGGCAAGGAAGCAGGCAAGCGGAAGCACCGCCACAGAAGACAACGTGCTGGGAAACCCGGATTTGATGCCCCCAGCAAGCTCCACAGACGGTTGTCACCGCTCCACGTGCTAAACAATTCAAATCATGTCAGTCACCACCATTAAAGCAAAGGGTTGTTAATATGACCATCATGATTTACCTCAGGATTTTCATCATCCCAATTGGGTCAACCATTCTGCTACTGGGGGCAAGGAACCCCGGGGGGTATGAACGTCGCCTTCCCGAAACAGGTCCGGCCAAGCGGTAAGCAAACCTAAAGGTAGCCCACAAGCCCCTAAGTTCAGCGAGGAAAACGGGGGAAGGAATGGGAGAAATTTGGATCCCTCACTTCCCCAATGGACTTCGATTTTTGGGGGTCTGGATGAATTTAGAAGGCCAAACCACTCAAGCAGTGATGTGTTTCTTCCCTCAATTCCAGAATATCCCACATTGTCCGTCTCCTTCTCCAAACAGAGGGTCCCTTCTTGCATATTGCAGCATCGATCTCGATGGATGTGTTGCCAAACCTTCAAATTTCCCTTAAACATTGGTTTGTGTCCCAACATGTTGGGGTGAATTCCGTTTTTAGTTAGGTAGTTTGAGGGTCCAGGTTCCCTTCGGCCAAGAGCCAAGCGCGTGGAATCCGGGGGGCAGACGGGCAAACGCATGCAGGTCCTTGACAGGCTCCCTTGTCTCTGATTTGGGGCCGAAATTTAAGGACTCTCGTGCGGACGACATATTTTTTGTGGGGATTCATGTCCAGAAAGCATTGGTGAGGTGGACAGTCATAGCCAGCCTGGAAGTATAGCAAGAATCTGTGCAGATGGAACTCACATGTTTGCTGTTTGTCCCAGCGGTCAAGGGCAATCACTGGCGATATGAGACTGTGTGGAGACCAACTCCGGAATGGTTGGTTGCAACAGGTTGTTGTCAGAGTCTTTGTTGTTCCATCCATTTCCCAAGTTGTTTAATGGCGCCCTTCTCCCGCCTTCCGTCATTGGGCTCGCTTCCACCGTGTTCACTGGCCTGGGTTTCTTAGAGCGAGGACACACCCAGCCTGCGCTATGTCTTCGTGGCGCGACTGGAAGTGATCTGGATGAGAGTGGTCCAAATCGCTCGTACCGTTTGCCACTCGGTTTTTGTTACAACCTCAAACGACATGATTGTATGATTGTATGTTCAAACAAGTGACCCTTTTCGTCAACATAGAGACCACTTGGAGCTGACGATTCCTCATTTTTCCTCTCATCCATGCTGCTGTCGGACGAGAAAGGGACTTGTTTTGGCACAGAAAACCGTGAAATCCACCCCGCACTAAAGCTTTGGCCTTTGTAAGGGATGGTTCTACATTTCGTCAGAAAATGAAGGCAACTTGTTGACTGGGTGTGAAGAACAAACAAAAGCAAGCCAACATTGGTTGACGCCGGCCTGGTCAAAGCTGTTTGTAGCTCACAACAACTCCGAGATTGGACACTCAGGCCGCTAAGCAGCACATGATAAACATATTCAATGACAAACATATTGCCCGCAAAAGAAAACAAAGTAGGACGACCGGCTTTTTTTTTAATATTTCTCCGAGACAAACCCGGATGAATGTCCGGAAGCCGTTTTCGCCGGTCGACAGCCTTGAAGAATGGATCGCTTGGAAAAAGTACCTGGACTCGCAACAACCCTTAAAAAAAAAAAAAAAAGATTTCACTCATAATTGTTGGGCAAACACATGTGTTGGGGCTGAGGTACATGGTTTTTTCAACCCTGCAAAAGGTGTAGATGCTTTTCTTCAGTCCAATTAATGCGTGGAAGAGAAAGTTCCCCCCAAGAATGGGACCGCGACTCTTCTTGGTTCGGCCCGCTCCCCGCAGCTGCGAAGGCGGACCGGTTCAGTGGCACACGTGCCAAAAGAGGAAGGAACACGCTTGCCCTATCTACAGGATGTATCCGAAGTATCGGATGCAGCTCTTTGAGAGCTAACGGGTGTGGCAATGCAGTGCTCTCGAACTGGTCCAGGACACTCATGGTCCAGGACCGCATGGCTCAGGGGTTTGGCATTACACAGGAGGCAAGGAAGGAGAAGTACACGTTGCTTGGGACTGCGGACAATTTCAATTCACTGCTCAGCAGTGGTTTGTCCAGCAGCCGACTAACAACGGTACAGGGGAACTGTGTTGCCCTCTGGGCGCCGAGGGGCCCAGGGTATGGGTCCCTCTCGGTCAGCGACCAACATGCTCATTAGTGCTGGAATGCAATAGCGCCGTAGGTGCATCAGCTATAATAGAATGAATGCTCGGGATCCGGCAGTGTTCCGGGGCTCGTAGCCGACTTGGAATTGGTGATGATCTTTGAAACCGGCCTCTTGTTCGAAGGTGATCAGTGGCGGCTGACAGATGTGAACCAGGGCGCTGGCCTGCATCAACGTTTCGTCTCCCCTGCTTTGAAGCCCTGCTTTCGACCGAGGTTTGCTCCAACCAGTGCATATTGAACTGACTGCCCAACTGATGGCAGAGATCATTCCAAAGTCAGCATGCCAGTTGTGGTGCAAATGTCTGCATGCCAGCCGGAGGCTCAATGCCGGCTAGCGTGGTAGGTCCTTGTGGAGCACACTGATTGAACAAAGTTGCTCCACGGGTGTGTGAGAAGGCTGACGCCACACCGAGGCCAAGATCATTTGCAGCAACAGTATGTATTGGAGCGAGTATGGGATCCGGGATACGCACAGCGTGCGCCCAACCAACAAAGCCACCACAGAAAATCTCAGCAAGCCTCAAAGGCTTCACAAAGAGCTGCCAATTTGTCTTAAAAGTGGAGCAGTGCGATGTCCACTTCCATGTTCCTGCAGCAGCTTCAGGTTTCCTGAGATTGTGAATACAACCGGTGCCGATTGGTGATTCAAGCCAGTCAGCAACATGAGGCATAGTCTCAAAGGTCAGAATTGAGTCGACATCAAAGACAGTCACATGCTCAGAGACCAGAAGGGAGGCCCGAGAGATCGTTCCAGTACAAGTAGCTAACCCGTGGTTGTGGGCGAGCGCATGAACCTGATCCAAAACGTTGCAACCGTGCGATTTCATGATGACAACTCTTGCAATGTCATGGCTCGTGCGTAGGGAACCCCATAACAGGGCAACCGCGCGAAGGCTCGAGCCGAAACCCTCCCAAGAATGGGACCCTTTCTCTTACATGTTCCTGAGGTGCAAAACCATGGAGGTGGACACACACCCCTCGTCTTGCAACAGATGGGTCGGGATGTTATGCAGTCAGCCCAAGTTGTTTTCATGCAGGGGGACTCGTTCAATCTCCTGCAAATATCAGGGGTAATCACTCTCGACGCGTCCTCAGTGCATTCAGTACCCGTCCTATATCCAATTAGGTAAACGTGTTGGAATACTCTGGAACGAGCACACCCAGCCTTTTTCTGATGGCGATTGAACTATACCCAAGAATGGGACCCTTTCTCTTACGTTCCTTAGGTGCAAAGTGGGGTAGCTGCCTATTCTGACTGTGGCTCATTCGGATGCTCGCTTGGAACTCAGCGGACCACTCCGTGCTCAACGTGAGGGAAGCATTCCTCCTTTCTAGCGAGCAGCAGGGTTTGGAGGATCTGCTCCAGGTAGGTTTGTCCTTCACCAGTGGCAGTAGGTTGTTTCCTTTTTGTTGAAGTAGGTTTCAAATTTATTCTATGGTCAAAACAGAAAAGAGCGGGTTTACCCTTGTCTATTGACATATTATACGTTCGGAAATATAAAGTTTACCCTTCAGTTTGTAGCTTGAGAGTCAAGGTCTCGTCAAACGTGTCCCTTCTTGCATGGCCACTGGTTGCAAGTAGCTCCCTCCTACCAGTCATGTTACTGTGACAACTGTGAGAGGAAACAGTTTTCCATCACAGTTTTGCGCACGTTGGTGGACATGTAAGACCGTTAGCTATTGAGGCAGTTCGACTGAGGCTGAACATGTGCTTAAGCTGGTTATTGTTCTCAGGTGCACACAGGTGCACACCCTGCTGATGCAAAGACTTGGTGACACACTGGCAATTGTTCTTGGACATGTGCTGTTTGACGCGCAGACTTGGCCTTAGTCGGCTTCAGCCTTCACCGACAGCTTGAGCTTTTGGGGTGAAACAAGCATTCTGTTAAAAACATGCGGCAAGCGAGTGCCACTTCCTTGCAGCAGCTCACATGAAGGTTCCTTTCATATGAAACCCTTCTTTGAGGTTCCTAGAATTTTGGTAGAAACACGATTTGTGCAATTCCTGCTTGGAGCATGTCCTCTTGTCTTAGCATCTCTTAGCCACCCGCTGCCTATGCCAGAGCTTCTGATTCCTCGGTTTCGCCCAGGTTTTCTGTTGCTCCCAGCTTCGCGGAAGCAAGACAGACAGACGCAGCAGGGTCTGCAAGACGACCAAGGGTTTCATCCATACCTGCAAGGTGAACGAGCTTACCCGTGAATGTGTCCTATGTTGGGATCCATTCTGGAAAATTGCCGGGTTTTTGCCAGTTTCTGTGAGCCAAGTGAACCCCCGCCATTTTGGCAACAACGACAGGGTTGCTCGAAACCGTGGCGGGCATTGTATTTCAAGTTTGTTAACTCGAGTGTTTGTTGCGGACATAGGAGGCCTTGTAAGATTCTTGTCAGGCCTTATAAGACTCCTTGGACTCAGCGTGGTAAGACCTTGTAAGAGTCACTGTAAGGCCTTGTAAGAGCGCTTGTAAGGCTTTGTAAGAGTCCTTGTAAGAGTCCTTGTAAGAGTCATTGTAACGTTTATTTCGCAAGTAGACGCCTTTGGTTTCGCAATTAGGCGCATGTTCTTTTCGCAACCAGGCACGGCTTGTTTTTCGCAATTAAACCGCGCCCTCCATGATGTTTTCGAGGTAGACACTTTGTTCCTTGTGCTTTGTTGCTTTTCCGCCGACACTTAAGAGGATAACACGGGCTTTCTTTCAATGGCACTTTGCTGCTAGCCGTTGACCTCAACGCTTAGCTCTCACTCAGACTTTGCACTTTCCATTTAGAGTCTTCGAGCGTTGTGTATCATGCGTGAAAACTGACTAGTGGATCACAGCAGATAGTTATTCTGGGTCTTCCCAGCCGCCCATTATCCCGCTAGCAGGGGATCTAGGACGACCCAGTTATTGCCATGTGAGGGCCGTTCTAAATTGCATGAACAACATCATGCAAAGAATGTCCGCGAAAGGCCGGGATTTCGCGAAAGGAATCACATGCGTCGCGAAAGGCTACCGATTGGAATGCAAGTGGGATGTGTCACTTACCCACTAGGTGAATGTTCGGAATGTACCTTTGGGGGTCTAAGAAACCAACAAATATTGGTACAGTGCAAACAAAAAAATTCAGGAATGATTGCTGCATAAATGACTTTGTGGACCATGCATGCTCAGAATCCACCAAAATGGTCCAGAAAAAGCAAAACCCCAAAGAGCGTACTGGGTTCTCCGATTCCGCACAAAGGGTCCAGGAAAAAGAAGACAAACAGGAGCCAAGAAAGCAGATCCACCAAAATGGTCCAGAAAAGGAAAACTTCGAGGCAACAAAGCGAATCCATCACAATGGTCCGAAAAAGAAAGGGAAACAGCACAGCGAGCCAACCAAAGGCCATGTGAGCGACTAACTTTATTTACGTTAATGGAAACATGCAAGGGGCTGGAACTATTTTTGGGGAAAGGTGCATATTCAGCCGCAGAACGAGTTGGGGAACACCCCGAAAACGAGATAGGGCAAACAAGCATGATATCATGGATTAGGATGACATTTTGGCAAGTGCAGCCTGGCAGAGCGTCTTGGGTTCAAGGTTGTTAGATGTAGTGTAGAGTAGACGACCTACATCGCATGGTCCGTGGCAACTTAGCACAGACTTTCCGGGGCAAGTACTGGCCAACCCTACGATGCCTAATTGCAAAAGGGTGTGAAGCAAACTTGCGAAGAAGTAGCGTAGCTGGTTTGTTCAAGATTTGCCTCTGGGCAATTTTCAGCCGTCCAAAAGCGGGCCATGTTAAAACGAGTTCCAAAACGAGTTCAGAACGAGCCCCCTACAGCGTCCAAGTGAGTATTGGCCCAGTTCCTCCTTTCAAGTATTTCTTTTCAACAAATTGTGTAGTAGCAGTTTGCTTAGCGAAAGGTTGTGCGGCAACAACGAAGGAGACAAAGGAAGCGGCAAGCTAACCAAAGCTTGTTTACTTCTTTAAGCTCCTCTTCTTCAAGCTCTACAGAAAGGTAAGCCAGATAAAACGAACGCGGTGTTGGAAAACGAGATAGGGGGCTGCGACCGAGCGCGGGGTTGGAAAACGAGTCAGGAACACCCGTCCATTACGCCATGTAACAAATAAAAGCCGTTGCTCATGTGGTCGGAAGGAACCGTCTGCGAGTTGGCGGTGGCTTTCCGTTTCCCGCACAAGTGTGAACAATGGGATTTTGATTCGAAGAATCTCCAGATGAATCATCATTGTGAAGGTTTTTTCTACGAAGTCTAGGGGGTGAAGGAATCGTTCGGGTTTTTGTGGGTGGAAGTCTAGGGGGTGAAGGATTTTGTTTTCGTGGGTCGAAGTGCCTAGGCCAGGTGATTCGCTGTTGAGAGGAGGCCCAAGGGGTCACAACAGTCGTCAACTCACTCCCGCAGTTTCTTTCGGTCTGGACTATTTTGGTAAATAAGCAGGTTGGTTACTTGTTTAGGGGCACCCACTCGGGACGTGAGTCAACTTTGCTTGGAATTGCTCAGAGCGTAGGCTAAATTGAGGTTTTTCCTAGTTAGTTGTTTGGACTGATAAATAGTTGGGCTGGCCAGTTTTTTCTGTCTTCGAAGTACGAGCGTGTTCGGTAAAGAAATTGTGGGTCTCTTCTGTACGAGTTTGCATTTTAAATTTCACTTAGTATGGACCAGAATCAATCACGGGGTTCGGACATGGGCAAGCGATGGCGGCTCGAATTGCTCGATGCATGCCGTCGGGAGTTGATTCCTCGCGGAGAAAACGGCTGCAGGTTCAGTGTAAATTACCAGCTACCCAAAGTTCAAAGCGAATCGACCTGACACGACCTGTTGGTTTCCCCGTGTTGCTTTTGTTTTTCAAGGTCGGGGTGCAATTCCCGTGGTTCCTCTGGGTGGTTGAAAAACAAGATAAAGCCGGGCCCTCGCGATTTCCAGTTTTAAGGGGGTCTTTTTCCCCTTGGTCACACCAACCTTCTTCAAGGGATTGGCGCTCCACTGTTGTTGGCAAGTGTTTAGGTTGTGTGTTTGTTTGGTTCTGTTCATGTTTAGTACGCGGCTGCGACAAAGCCAAGTTTTTGCTTACCAAGGGTTGAAGGGAGGGGGCCCCTTGCTTGTAAAGTCAACGTGAGGGAAACACCCACTTGGGTCATGTTCGTAAATTTTGTGCGTGCCCAGCTGGCATGTTTCCAAGGCATTCAAAGGTTGGAATAGAGCCCACCAATTAACATGAAACCCGGCGTTCGGGGATCCCTTTAACAGCACAATGGTCTTCCACCCCCCGAACGTCAGGCTCCAGGTGAAAACGTTTTGGAGGGTACTTCCAATTGCTTGCTGATTGACGGAAGAACCCCGAAGAAAACATCCATAGAGGAAGCTCTTGGTGAAGCATCCCGGCATCCCCTGTTGGGGCTTTGCGTGTGATATGTTTTGGCACAAGGTGACTTAATTGTTTTAAGTTTTTTGCTCGGCAGGTAAGCGGTCACAGGTTTGACCCATGGCCAGTCGGTTGCAGCCCTAAATTTGAATAGAACTCAAAAACAAAAACACTTGCCAAAAACAGTGAGTTAACCACACGAGAAAACAATTCAAAGGATTCCTGCGCGGAACCCAACAAGAAGGTTCAAGAGAAGATTCCTCTATGAGTGTCTCTTGGGTTCCATGCTAAGCGGGGGTTCCGTTTGAACCAAGGATCCTTCTTGTTGGCCAAGAGTAGGGAGTTGGATCCCAATGAAAAACCAGCAACCTATTCATGGTCCAAAGTAGAGTTGATCCCATCTCTTTGCTTCTTCTTGCGGTTTTAATCCAGTTCGCAAGCCAAGCTCCGTGTGTGTCTTGCACATATCCGATGGAAACGGGGTGGTGGAATACAGAAATGGGCCAAACAAGGCGACGCTGGAGAAAACCGAGGAACCAGTCCCAGAAAAAAGCGGGGCCCCAGCCCGGGAGACCAAAATGAGGAATTCCGCATCCGGAGCCCGGCCATCCGAATTTCGGGGAATCTAGAACCGGTGAAACCAGATGAGGCGAGGGATCTTTTTGGGAGGGGACTGGATGCGAAATCTGCACCATGAGAGACTTCGAAAATGCTGGACAGAGTTCCTTTTTTGACTACCTTGGGGTAGACTTAAGCCCAAGGGTGTCCCTTTTGGGGGAATGAACATTAAGTCTGTCTTAGTCAGAAAACGGAACCCTGGATACCACTAGAGATAAGAGCAGACACTCCAAGAGGTCGCCCAGTTCTTGGCTGTTAGACTTTAGCTTTATTGTTGAAACGATGGAGTTGTCCACACCCCCAAAAAGTGAAGAGTCATTGAAACAAACCTTGCGGAGAGACGCGACGACGCGACGGAGGCGGTGCCCATCACAGCTCAAATTCACCTCATCCACAGCAAAAATAAATCCGCGGTTTCGACATGACAGGAGACAAAGTTCCCAGGTATCAGCTGTTAAGGGTCCACCAGATTTTTCGGACGTTCAAGCAACAGGTAAGTAGGTTATAAGCATGATACGGGGACGATCACCCCAGTTACCCAAGTTATAACCGTGGTTAAGACCTACTTGCTACTCTTACAAAACCAACTTGAGTATGTCCAGCTGCTACATATATGCTGCTTTGAATTTGTTTGCTTGACAAGAACAGAGTGTTCTGATGGTTGCCATCTTGGTTGGCCACTTGACGTGATGCCTCGCTGGTGCTTGGCCAGGCCAGGCCGGCGCTGGAAGATGTTGGTTGCAACATGTTGCGGGGCAAAGACGTTCAGTGTCTGCAAAGGTCCATTCCAACTGCGAATCCTGACTGTGGGTTCGTGAACTAACGCATCCCGGTGCTGAACATGAGTTGGACTTGTTCAGAATCCTGTATTGTATAGTGGTTTTTTCCAGACGGCCGAGAAAACCACCCGAGCACACCTCCGAGCTCACCACACTCGCAATGAGTCATTAATGGCGGCAGCAGGAGGCCCAGATTTGAAACACCTGAAACTCCGAGTTTTCAGAAGGTTTCCTGTAAATAGCCCGGAGAACGGCAAAACAGAGAACTAACCCGGAGATGGAGGACCCAGGTAGGTCATGATTGCTTCCAAAACCAGAATGAGCTTCTCTCTGCGATTTTGTGCTTTTTTGAGGTTTTTATTTGTTTTCCACTAACCAGGCAACAAGAATAGCTTTTTGCTGGGGTGCTAATTCCAGCCAAGATTACAAGAGTGAACTACTGTGGACGGTTGCGAACTCCATTTCGCACCTAAGAAACCTTGGTTTTTGACTCGATTCCCCAACGCAAATGCCAACCAACTAACAAGTCCCACCATGGTCTCCAAGTGGTGGGAACGGATTTCGCGCATCCGCAATATGACCACAGGACCTAGACAATTAGAATCGGATTGCGAAGTACCAGTAAAGAGAAAGTTAACTATGAGACTATGAGTAATTCAGTGGCCCCTGATAATTCGGCTCAGACTATTTCATCAAACTGTCCCATCCGTCTGGTGCATGTTCTTTGCGCACAGGTGCGGCCCAGACAGCCCAGGCTGGTTGTCTGCGGGGAGCCGGGGTGGGCAACGCAAATAGGAAACAAACAAACAAAAAGGCAAGCAGTCAAAAAACATGCAAGCAAACAAACACTGTCATGTGAAGACGACGTGAGGCACGCACATCGGAGCACCTGTATCTCCATTCCTCGTTCCTTGTCTTGCGCAAATCTGGGAAGACAATGTAAGTAAATCCACTCAACTGCTTGACCCCACCTGCCTAAAACCTTCTGAAACTCGCTGTGCCGCTCAGCCATCGGCAGATCGACCCAAGGAATTTGCCTCTTTTCAACTCGTGGGCTAGCTGTTGGCACTTTGCTTTGGTGGTTGTGGACACTCAGCCGCCCACGTTGCCGCTACTTATTTGCTCAAGGCCAATCGGCCCAGGGACAGAAGGCCAATCACCCACGTCTGCTATATCCTACTCGTGTCCATATGTCTCTGATGCGACTCTACTTCCATTTCCTGGCCATCATCTTGGCAGTTGCAAAGCGTTCTCGGCGTGGCCAGGAAGCACTGGACGTCGATGAGTTGCCGGCGCCGGGAAGCAACTCGTCCAGGTTCTTGCATTTTTGTCGGTGGCATGTCACGGGAAGAATAGCGTCTTGTCGCAGGTCGCACTTTCTTTCGTAACGCTAAACAGATTCTCTGGGATTGTAGTTTTCCACTGCTGTTTTTGGTGACGGAACGACTTAAACACAGATGCTCCAGGAGTGGGGAAGTCACACTGTCCACAGCTGTCAGCGTTGAATGACGTCCTGCAGAAACTGGGCGTCGATCCGTCGGTTGTGAGTGGAAAGATCAACTGGATCCTTGGTCGACTTTCGTATTCCTTTGATTTGTGGGGCTTTAGATTTCATGTAGGTCTCATGCACAGGTCTCAGATTTACCCGAAACACGAAGCGCAGATTTGTCTCGCAGCATGTCATTCGTTAGCTTGCTGCGAGCGACCGATGTGGACCACAATTGAGCAGCGTTTTTTTGTTTTTTTCCTCAGATGATGGATTTTAGCTTCGTGGGGAACTCCCAAAAGGTCCGCGAAGGCACTTGTGTGATACATTGTGTGCCGCGAAGCCCCGCGAAGCCAATTCGCGAAGCCCGGCAACATTCACACAGGCGAAGCCACTTTGCGAAGCCACTTCGTGGTTGGAGTGTGTTATGTGCGATCATGGCAAGTGTGTTGTGTGCTTTCATGGCAGTAGCATGCCAAAGGTTGATGTTTAGAGTCAGAAGGCTACGGCAAGACTACAGGAAGATTACAGGAAGACGACCGGAAGAGCACTGTGCGTTTCAGGCCCAGTTTTGCGAGAAACGATGGAACGTTTTCGCGAAGCCTCCGCGAAGCCTCCGCGAAGCCTCCGCGAAGCCTCCGCGAAGCCACCGCGGTCCAACTTCCACGCTCCGCCCCTTTGAGGCCCAGCCATGTCCCCTAATCTTGAAGCTCAGTTTTTTTTTACCGCCTTCATCGCCCCCTTTGGACTTAACATGATTCAACTGCATGAGAGCGCAAACGTCAGAGATGTTTGTGGAACAAGCATCCGCGAAGCCCGGCGAAGCCACTCCGCGAGGCCACAGTCTTGCCGCGAAGCCTCGCGAAGCCAACCCTTCCACGAAATCTGGCCCCGCGAAGCCCCCCGCGTAGCCTCCCCAGCAGTGTATAAGCCCTGAACCTCTAAAAAACAATGCTCAATTGGCATGCTTCGTCATGCTTGCTGAGAAAAGCAGATACTTGGAACAGTCCAGGGACACGAAGAAGGGGTTGAAGCCAAGGGAAGGGTGCGAAGTCACGGAGATCCACCTGGAGAAGCACTTGTATGTCAACGGGGCCCTGGACGAAGAGATCGGAAAGCTTCCATCTTTGCGGTACTTGAACCTCCAACACACCAAGGCAGCAGGAGATTTGGCCAGCTTAGCAAACAGCCCCCAGCTGCAGAGGCTGTACCTCGGCAACACACAGGTCTCCGGTAACCTCCGCAGCCTAGCAAACAGCCCCCAGCTGCAGGTGCTGGCCCTCAACGACGCACGGGTCTCCGGTGACATCAGCAGCCTAGCAAACAGCTCCCGGCTGCAGAAACTGTACCTCACCAACACACAGGTCTCCGGTGACATCAGCAGCGCTGCAAACAGCCCCCAGCTGCAGGAGCTGGTCCTCAGCAACACACAGGTCTCCGGGGACATGAGCCTAGCAAACAGCCCCGAGCTGTGGCTGCTGGACCTCGGCTACACACAGGTCTCCGGTGACCTCCGCAGCCTAGCAAACAACTCCCGGCTGCATTGGCTGGACCTGAGAAACACACAGGTCTCCGGTGACATCAGCAGCCCTGCAAACAGCCCCCGGCTGGCGTGGCTGGACCTGAGAAACACCCACGTCTCCGGGGACCTCCGCAGCCTAGCAAACAGCTCCTGGCTGCGGCGGCTGGACCTCACCAACACACAGGTCTCCGGTGACATCAGCAGCCTAGCAAACAACTCCCAGCTGCGGCGGCTGGACCTCACCAACACCCACGTCTCCGGGGACCTCCGCAGCCTAGCAAACAGCTCCTGGCTGCGGCGGCTGGAGCTCACCAACACACAGGTCTCCGGTGACATCCGCAGCCTAGCAAACAACTCCCGGCTGCAGTGGCTGGCCCTCAGCAACACACAGCTCTCCGGTGACATCAGTAGCCTGCAAGGCCTCAGCAACCTGTCAGGCCTCGCTTTGTCGAACACGTCGGTCTCCGGCGACATTGGCGTCCTTACCAAGTGGCCAGAAATCCAATTGGTGGACCTCGCGCGCACGGAGGTTACTGGGCGGCTTACGGCTTCCTGGCGGGGCCGCTGTGCAATGCTGGGGTCTTTGGAGCTAAGCCACAGCAGAGTGGAGTTCTTGCCGGCTGCTGAGGATCGGCAGGATTTCCGGATGATTCACACGCAAGAGGAGAAAGCCATCTTCCCAAAGCTGAGTTTGCTGGAAATATCTGGGTGTCCTTTGCGGGGCAACTTCAGCGACATGTTGCAGCCTCTCTTGGCTTCTGGGGTTCTATCCACCATCAAGGCTGACGGCTGCGGCCTTCTTGGAAGTCTTCCCCAGCTAACTCACATGTCCGCTGTTGTTGATGGGACTTCTTGGACTTCTTGGAGTTCTCCTTTGGCAGAGTCCTTGCTGAGTTTGGACCTGTCGTCTAACAAAATGTCCTTCATCGACGAGATCCCACGAAGAGTGCAGGCCCTGTTGCTGGCAGACAACCCGTCAGTAGCCTTTGCCGCCGGGGTTCTTGCCAAGGCTGTCTCCGACGGCATCTTTGTGGACTTGCAGAAAGTCACGTTGGAGAACAAAACCGAGTCTTGATCTCGACTTGTGTTCAAAGCTTCATCAGCATATGAGAATGTGTCAAGCAACGTTCAATTAATTGTTCAAGCATTTTCCGGACCACCGGAAGCTCTTTTGGGTGCCCGCTCATCCCTGGGACTCACCAGCTTTCCAAGACAAGCAACATGTTACTTTTGAATCAGTTTGTTCGCTTTTTTATCGCAGTTATTTGGTCACCTTTAGTCAATCCCTTTTCTTTGGACTCGGTTCTTGCAACAGTTCGCAATCAAGGAGGCCAAAGCACTCCTGGAAGGGGGTCAGCTCTCCCGTACGGACAAGCGCTCCTCGGAGAGCGTCGAAGGTGGATTCGCCTGCTTCGACCTCACATCGAAGGCGTTGCAGATCACGCCAGCACGCTTTCTGCCTATGGAGCTGTGCAGCTGTTCTCCTGGGCGGCAGGGTGCGGGAGCGGACTGCGAGAAGTGCCCAGTGAATCACTTCAAGGGAGGATACAACGGAACCTGCCAGAAGTGTGAGCCAGGAAGCACGGCACCGGAAGGATCCACATCATGCACCTGCACTGTTGGCGAACCCTACGATGACCACGGCACAAACCGCTGTGGATGTGTTGCTGGCGAGGCCTACAACAGGTCAGAAAATGGGAAGCATGACTGCCTGCCATGCCACAACTTGCATTTACTTTGCCCGCAACCAGGCATGCTGCTGTCCTTAGCCATGCCGGAAGAGGGCCATGCCCGCCTTCAACAGGGAGACACCGCAGCACTTCCCTGTCTTCCTCCGAAGTACACCAGGTGCAACGCGTCCACCGGCAATGCTTCAAGCACACTGGGGTGCGCAGATGGCTACAGCGGCCTTCTCTGCTCCGATTGTTCCCAAGGTCACTACACCGCCAGCAACCTTTGCGAAGCGTGTCCAAGCACAGATGCCATGCCGCAGCTCTTGCACATAGCCATAGCAGCAGCTGTTGCTTTGACCGTAGGTTTGGTGTTGGCCTTAGTGTGGCTACGGCACGGAACACCGGAAGCAGCAAAACTACCCAAAGCATCTGCGCTGTCAGAGCTCAAAGAGGAGATCAAGGGGCAGCTCTTACAGTTGTGCCAGGTGTGGGCCGTTCTTGCCGTGCTGGCCAAAGGAGAACAGGGACAGAGCTCAACATCCTTGTGGGAACTGCCATACGTAGAGGCGTGAAGAGGGCTGGAAGCATTTAGAAATTTGCGACTGCAATCTGCAGTTTTCAAGTGCGGTCAAAGGCTTGTTTGTTCTTTGCAAAACAAAACAGAGTTAGGAAGTTGTGTTTTCTGAATTTGACTCTGGCCAGGTTTTGCAATTTTCCTTTGCAAGCCTCCTGAACGGCCTGAACTTACAATGCCGTTTTGACGCTTCGACCGTTCGGTTCGCTTCCGCCCTGATCGCGCCGGTCACTCCAATTTTGCTTCTGGTTTGCTGCATTGCTTTGGAAGTCTACAACCGATCTGGCATCAGTGCTGGTTTGAAGGCCGGCCTGATTTTCAATGCGAGCAACTGCGTTGATGTAGGGTTCGAGCATGCAGGTAGTGAGAGAGTACACCCAGAGAACGAGATTGGACCCTCCCAGAATATCAGCACATGTATCGTGAAAAAAGCAGACGAGACCTGCCGGAAGTGTAAGCCAGGTCTCTCGCATGACACAAACGCAAGCCTTGCCCACCTTTGAGCAGGTCTTGCGATACAGGATCTGCAAACGCAGGCCGCCCAGCATGTTAATTACGGGAAGGAGATGCCTTTTTGCAGCAGCACTGGTCGTGGGCACAACAGTAGTTTGCCGGCTTAGGCATACTATTTGCACCTCGTATCCCAAGCGTTGCCTTCCACTGCTGCATTCCAACTAAAGGTTCGTTTGTAGATTGAGCGATTGCGTAACTTCTGCTTGAGGTTGGCGCGTCATTGGCCTCGTTTTTCGAGAAAGGCCATCTGCTGCCCGAATGTGTCCGCAAGATTGGACAGCCAAAACCCCCCTTCCAGAGAGCAGTGCCGTGAACAAAACAAGTAGTTGTAGCAGAGGCCATGCTGCTACTGAAGAGTGCACCCTGGGAGGGTCATTCAGGTTGCTTGTCGTGTGGTTTTGCTGCAGGTGCTGACGATGTTGTACATCGGGGGTGCGTCCGCGGCATCAAAGCTGTTAAGCTGCCAAACAACGGACGGCGAAGGCAATCTCCTCCCGAAGGAGTTCCTTGTCGCAGGTGTTTAGCGCTTTTAACGGTTTGTCTGCAGGCAGAGGGCGAATATCGGGTAAAGACCGAGTTGACTAACCAAAGAGTGTGGCCGGGTGGGACACGGTGACAACATGACTGTCTTGTTGGTTTCGATGGAACTTGTGATCCTTAAGTTTGCTCCACAGAACTACTTTCATGTGATCCTTAAGGTTGCTCCACACGAGGCTTACTTTCCGCAAGTCGCTTCCTCACCTGCGTTGTCATGATGATCCTCTTGGACCCTACGTGGATGCGACAGGCATGGCCACTGCCTTTTGCTACGGAGTTGTGGTTCCGGGATGCCTCGTATACCTGTATGCCAAGCAGCATTTGGTGCTTTTACCAGGCAAGGCGACTGTGGCTTGTGCAGCAGACCATGGAGATTTGGAAGTGTGGCTGGTGCAAACAAGAAGCTCTTCACCTGTGACTTGCTGGCACAAAGCGCAACATGTTGACATATTTTGACACACGACATGAACAGGTGTTCAACCACCTGTTGTCTTTGGGGGAATGAACTGTTCGTATGTGCAACCTTTGAGCTCAGCTTTCAAGATGAGAACTTGTCTATTTCCACACTGGAGCAGCATGCTTCATGCTCAAGTTAAGATGACTTCGACGATGCCTAATGCCATTATCCTGTGGCCCTGAAAATTGCCATTGCCGTGCCAAGGACAAGTTGACTCTCAAGCATGCCACCATCACACGGCGTGTGGTGGCTGCAGCTGCGGCCTACATCTCCGTACTAATGCGAGGTCGTGTGAGCGTACAATTGAAGGAGAACACGTTGATTGTGAAGCCCATCGCAGGCGCGCAAGTGACTTTTTACCATGGCGTTGAGAACTGGTTTGGCTCTCACTATTTTGCTTGTTGGGCCAATTGACGAGTGAATAAGGTCGTTCCTCTCGAACTGAGCTTCAAAGCGCCACTGCGACCAGTCCGGCTTCCGAAGTTCACGTTAGCTCCTTGAGCCGAGAACTTGCTGAAGCCATGATGGACCGGTGCCTCATGGAGGAAAGCGAAGAACGAGTCTTGGCAGGCTCCAAAGACATCTTCCTCAAGTACACTCGTTGCCGAAATGTGTACATGGAAATCCTGCAGAAAGGTGCCGCCATTGCGTTGGTGTCAGTGGCAGGCAGCGAAGATGGCTTGCAGCTGTCAGTCGCAATCACTTTGCTGATGGCTGCAACAAGCGGAATGGTGCAGCCGTTTTTGCAGCCACAGGCCAGAAAGCAATATTGCTAGTGATACTTGGTTCTCAACATTTCGCAGCCACTCGATCATGGCCCCAAAGTCACAAAACCAAATTCATGAGGTTTTGTTGTCAAGAGAGTTTCCTGTTCATTTGGAACTTTGCATGTTCAACCCCTGGAGATCAACGCTCTCCAATGCTGCTGCTTTTTGTGCTTGGCTCTGGCGTCGGTGAGCTTCAGCTTTCAAATGGCTTGGTTCCTTGGCAGCTTTTGCTCGCAGCGTAGACTCGGCACTGAGAGGTTGGACATCCTTCCGGGGCCTTGGCGGCTCTGAGGCTCAGGAAAGGGTCCCGGGTTCATTGCTTGGGGAAGCTGCACGGGTGAGACAGCTTGAAGATGTACTTGCTAACTTGAGTTTTGTAAGGAAGTCTTTGATGGTTGTCTTACAAAACATGATCTCCTGCGCATTGCATGCAGAGGACCCGTGAGGAATGAGGCATCGGAAATGCCCTTGTTGACGCTTGTTTGCGCTCGAAGCTTCAAAGCAGTAGGAAGGCGTGTTGAAGAGAATTTTCAAGAAGGTCACGTCTGCAGCTATGCTTCCTACAAAAACATCTTGCAGTGCCTTCTGAGCGAAGACTGATGTTCTTTTAACGAAAAGCAATGAGTTTCTTCATGCAACGCAGCACTTGAAATCATCGCAACGCCTCTCTTTGCCCAGGCTGAGTCGCTTCGCCTTGGCGTTGCCTTTCCTGCTCAGCGCCTTCTTACTCCTAAGGCCCGACAGCACGGAAAGCCTCTCGGTACGACTCTGGGAACAGCTAAAGCAGCAGATTCCAAAGCTGGAAGATGCTTGGCGTACGTTGGTACGTTGGAGTCGTTGTCCTTTCAGGGTCGTTATTCTTTTGCGCTTCTTAATTTCGAAGCCAGTTGGTCAGATTGGTAGCCATGGTTGGTTATTGGGGGCTTTCTCAGGTGAGGTTTTGGTCTCGAATGAACCGGTAAGACCATGGTTGCTCCTGTGAATTTATTTTTCTTATCGAGTCTGCTTTGTGGAATGCTTGTTTCTTTTCGAATATTTTCGTGCTGATGGCTCTTTGAGGATGGCAAAGCAGTGGAGGTCGTCGCCGAAGCTTGACTGATTTGCGAAATTGAAATGCTTCGGACCATGATCCGATTTCACATTTTTGTTTGTTCATCGTGTCCAGGCATACTTTGCTTGAGTCTGAGTGACATGGCACCACCAGGGGCCTGATTCCGAGGAGACCTTTACTTTCATATGAACGAGAACCTGCGTGGCGTCGCATCCCACCACGCCCCTTGCAGCCGCCGAGACGACTGCGAGTGAAACAAGTCCGAGCCGCAGGGATGCCAAGTTGAGTAATCTCTTGTTGGGCAGAAGCCGCCGCGAAGTTGTGACTGCAAATTTATTCTTAGTTCAGTCTCTGATTCGTAGTGAAAGGATTGTTTGATTTGGACCGTATGGTATGATGAAGCAGGTGGAGTATCACTCGTTCTCAGAGCTTTTGACGAGGATCAGTTGACCAGATCAGGGAGTGTTGTTGGCCATTTACTGATGCAGAAGGGAGACATCCTATTTCCCACCAGCCTATGCCATCATACAATTATGCATCTCCAGACTCAATTAACCCGTCTGCCCGTTTGTCTTGTTGATTCACTGTTTCCCGGTTTTTGTTTTGCCGTTTCGCTTTGCTCTTATTTACTGTTCCCCCTTTTTAGCAGCTTTGCTTTTGGCAGGGGGTCTCAGTCTGGACAAGAAGTCGGCTTCGATCCCGTTTGATCAGGCCAGCGCAGCTCTGAAGCCTAGCGCGGGCCCGAGTCGACGGGATCGAGTTGAGTTCAACCAGCCCAGCAATGTGTTCGATTCGCTTTGGGACTATCCTTTGCCGTCTTTACACCCCAGGTGCAACCAGTGGATTCCCCGCCCCTTATTTGTTTGGCCTTTGTTTTGGTGAAGGAGATTCCCTTTTTCTCAACCAAATATACAAGCATGCCCTTTGTTTCCCAGGGAAATCCACTATGATGGACTAAAGTTCAAATTTCCTGCCAGCACCCCCAACCACTACTTTTTTGGACAGTGGGATTTCGGGCATGGGAGAAACACAGCTGGGACCCGGGTGCTGGTGGGTTTGAGCTTGAACTTTGACCAAGGTAGAGGGGAGTCCATTTTCAAGGGACCCGCCAAACAAGAAGGGACACGTTGTGGATGGACAAATCGCTAATGTTAGATAGCGATTAATAAAACGGGAGTGAATACAGAAAAAAAAGGTCTCAACATGATTCACTCTCCTGAAAAGAAAAATGGGTAGGTATTACAGAAAAGAATCTGCCCGAAATGCCGAAAATATGTCCCCTTCCAAGAATGGACTATTTTGAGGGTTGAAACGTTTGAGTCCAGCCAGAAATGTCCAGAATTTCTGGATTGCTTCCTGTCCCAAACCACCAAATTCCTTATCAATCCCTTTACTAGAAGATGCACCCTGACAAATTTTCAAGGGGGTGGGTAGGGAATTGTGAAGAAAAAATGCCAGGGCAGCCTGCCAAGAAGAAAGCCCTGCTGTTCTCAGATAAAGCCAGAACAGTCCAGAATCTCTGGATTGCTTCCTGTCCCAAACCACCAAATTCGTTATCAATCCCTTTACTAGAAGATGCACCCTGACAAATTCTCCAGGGTGGCACACGGAACCCCCAGGAAGGCAATAATGCAGTTTGTTTAAGGGTAGGGAATTGTTAAAAAAGTGGCAGGGCAGCCTGCCAAGAAGAAGAACCATTACTAAACCAATTCTAAACTGTAGTGTGTCAACTGAAAAGAATACTAAACCAATACTAAACCAAGTCTAAACAATACTTACTGGAAAACTACTCAGGCAGGTCCCAGTCTGACCCCCATTTTGTTTTTGGGATTCTCGCTATTGACACCCCCCCCAATTCGTTTGAGGGGGGGGGGCCTTTGTTAATCACTCTCCAACATTACACCACTTTGGGATGGATCAAGTCCTATGAATACTTGAATCAACTTCCTACCCATATGGTGTGAAATGGGAATTTTGTCCAACCGGTGTTGATATCAGTTTCCCGATATTGGGCCACGCATTCCAATCATAGCTTTTAATTTAGCTTCCCCCTGCTTGCTTCAAGAATCTGGAGGGCCAAGTGAGTTCCCAACTTGGCTGTTATGGGGTCGGAAGCCTGCCCGTGTTTAGACCGAATGTTCCTTCAGCGACTGAGACGCTTAGCTGATGGTTGCACAGAAGGAGATGTTTGATCAAAGTCTGGGAAGCCCCAAGAAAGTCATACTCGACTTGGAACCTTGTGTTTGTTGCTACCTTCAACATCCTCCAAGATGCCACTCTCGCTGGATCCCACTTATCAGATAAGCCATTGTCCTCAGCTACCATTCCTGCAGGTGAATGGGCTTGTCTTTTGTGCTCAGTAGCTGTTCTGTGCTTGCTTTTTGACGGAAACCCTCAACTGGACTCACTGGGACTTTCCTTTTTCTGGCGAAGCTGGCTACATCTAGCTACGGTTTGGCCAACTTTGCCGGTGGGGGGACATGGGGCATGGGGAAACTCACACGTCTTAAAGAAAAAACGGGTACTCGCCAACGCAAGAAATTCTCATGTGGCGTACTTCGAATCGACTAGAAGGTAGGGACCGTGTCCCTAGGTGCAAAGATGTGCAAAGCGGCGGGGCGGAAATGCTGAGCCGGGTGCACCGCTGTCCCTCTTCTTTAGGGCCATTGCGGATGCATTTGTTGAGAAAGTATTCAGGGGATTATTCGGGTTCTTGCGGATTCATTTTCATGTTGTTCTTTGGTTTCATTCTTCTCAGATGGCGTGGAAACAGGGCCAGCATGGAGACATGGATGACTCGTAAATCTCAGACGAGGACGTGACAAAATGTAACGAATTGTTCCTGAACATATGCAACGTGGTTTGGCGTCTTGACGTTGGGCCAAAGTTTATTTTACATGGCCAGGATTACATTGACGACGTTGTTCTGGGACTGCGATGGTACGCAGATAAGGAAAACATGGGCAAGTTGCAACGAGCTCACCGATTCGGGGCCAAAACGAGCTAGCTCACCCATGATGAAGGTGCCTCACTTGTTGGAACGCGCATGCAACCCAAGCGTGCAGAACCCCGAGAAAACCCAGAGAGAACCCGGAGAAAAGCTACAAAACACGCACATCACCAACCACGCCAGCACGCAAAAACCGCACGGCGCACAAAATGAAGCCCGAATGGTAAGCGCGCAGAACCGCGAGAAACCCCAAAAGAGAACCGAGAGAAAAGCTGCAGCCCCCGCGCAAAAACACGCACCTCACCGACCACGCCCGCACCCATGAGCACAACCCCTATTGCCGTTTTTGGTGTGAATTTAAACATCACCTATTTGAATTGAGTCTCCTTTAAGTGGGTTGATGTGTAAGGAGGACACATCCGGAGCCCGAAGCGACGCTGGTTTTCCATCGGCCTCAGGAAAGCTTGAACTGCACAACAGCACCTACAACCTGGACGTGCGCCAGGAGGCGGATGCTGACAAGATCCATCCGATCGGATGCGGAGATCTTGGAGCCATCGCCAAACACCAACTGTCTGAAACTTTGAATTTTTCGTCGCCTTGAAACCTCCTTTGAGGACTTGCCTTCGAAGCCTCCGAAGCGGAGGCCCCTTTGAAGCCCCCCTTCAAGCCGCCCTTCATGCCCCCTTACCCCCCCTTTCATACGTTTCATAGTTGTTTTCCCCAAAAGAACCAGAGACTGGACATGATTTTAGGTGCCTTCCTGCAAAAAGGCGCTCAGCGATTTGGGATTTGGGATCGGCTTCAGGAAGCCAATGGTCAAAGCCCCCAACCCCCTCAGAATGTGAAGTGGGTGGGTAGTTATGGGCAGGCCTCGAATTTGTTCTTCCCCATCTAACCAATGGATGCCATTGGTTTCGAGTACTTTTTGTTGCAACGAGTTTGTCTTCCCCATCTAGCCAATGCTGGATGGCATTGGTTTGGATTACATGTTTTGCAACGAGTTTACGGTGTGTATGGGGAATGAGGGGAATTCCGGCGTTGCAGTGTCAATGTGTAGTGGATGACAGGGGCTCAGGATTTGGCCAGGTCACAGGACTTGCTTGGAGTCATTCAGGCTGCTTCTAGATTTGTGCGTTTTCATTGGGGGCATGACAAGAGGCCTTGATCCGGTTTAGAGAACCATTGTGAAACAGTTATTAGGTCGTGATTGCAAGAGTCAACCACTGTATCACGGAAACCCTGGAATGATTTGATTCCCCTGCAACTACCAATTAACAACAATGGTTTCAATCGTAGTTTCCAAGTGCGAGATAGTTCTGCGGTCTCTTAGAAATCGGCTGGCGCCGTGCACAGGTGCGGCCCAGATAGCCCAGGCCGGTTTTCGCAGGGAGCCAGCTTGGGCACGGAAAGAGAAGCGGGCACGGCACAGCAGGCAAGGAAGAAAGGAAATCAACAAGCAAACCAACAATCCGGCAAACAAACAGGCAAGCAGTCAAACGGGCAGGTGGGGAAGCAAGGAAGCAGGCAAGGAAGCAGGCAAGGAAGCAGGCAAGGAATCAGGCAAGCAGAAGCACCGCCACAGAAGACAACATGCTAGGAGATTTGATGCCCCCAGCAAGCTCCACAGACGGCCATCGCTCCACGTGCTAAACAATCCAACTCATGTCTGTTGACTGGGGTCAGTCACCACTGTCACCACCATTAAAGCAAAGGGTTGTTAATATGACCCTGGGTTTCAAACCCACCATTAAAACAATGTTTTGGCTAACATGACATAACCTGCAACCACCATCCGGTTTGCCTCAGGATTGTCATCATCCCAATTGGGTCAGCCATTCTGCTAATGGGGGCAAGGAACCCCGGGAGTTATGAAAGTCGCCTTCCCGAAACAGGTTCGGCCAAGCGGTAAGCAAACCTAAAGGTAGCCCACAACCCCTAAGTTCAGCGAGGAAAACGGAGGAAGGAATGGGAGAAATTTGGATCCCTCACTTCCCCAATGGACTTCGATTTTTGGGGGTCTGGATGAATTTAGAAGGCCAAACCACTCAAGCAGTGATGTGTTTCTTCCCTCAATTCCAGCATATCCCACATTGTCCGTCTCCTTCTCCAAACAGAGGGTCCCTTCTTGCATATTGCAGCATCGATCTCGATGGATGTGTTGCCAAACCTTCAAATTTCCCTTAAACATTGGTTTGTGTCCCAACATGTTAGGGTGAATTCCGTTTTTAAATCGGCAGTTTGAGGGTCCAGGTTCGCTTCAGCCAAGAGCCAACCTTTGGAGCGATCTCGCTGGACGCTGCTGCTAAAGGGTAACGTTCGCGCGCGGAACCGGGGGGCAGGGCTAACACATGCAGGTCCTTGACAGGCTCCCTTGTCTCTGACTTGGGGCCGAAATTTATATAAGAACTCTCGTGCGGACGTCAAAATTTTAGTGGGGATGCATGTCCCGAAACCACTGGTGAGGTGGACAGTCTTAGCCAGCCTGGAAGTATAGCAAGAATCTGTGCAGATGGAACTCACATGTTTGCTGTTTGTCCCAGCGGTCAAGGGCAATCACTGGCGATATGAGACTGTGTGGAGACCAACTCCGGAATGGTTGGTTGCAACAGGTTGTTGTCAGAGCTGCCATGTCTTTTTTGTTCCATCCATTTCCCAAGTTGTTCAATGGCACCCTTCTCCCGGCTTCCGTCATTGGGCTCGCTTTGTCCGCCGGGTTCACTGGGCTGGGCTTCGAGAGCGAGGACACGCCCAGCCTGCGCTATGTCTTCGTGGCGCGACTGGAAGTGATCTGGATGAGAGTGGTCCAAATCGCTTGTACTGTTGCCACTCGGCTTTTGTTACAACCTCAAACGACATGATTGTATGATTGTATGCTTAAACAAGCTTAAACAAGTGACCCTTTTGGTCAACATGGAGACCACTTGGAGCTGACGGTTCCTCATTTTTCCTCTCATCCATGCGGCAGTCGGACAAGAAAGGACTTATTTTGGCACAGAAAGCTGTAAAGAACAACCAAAAGCAAGCCAACATTGGTTGACGCCGGCCTGGTCCAAGCTGTTTGTAGCTCACAACATCTCCGAGATTGGATACTCAGGCTGCTAAACATGATAAACATATTCAATGACAAACATATTGCCCGCAACAGAAAACAAAGTAGGACGACCGGCTTTTAATTTCTCCGAAACAAACCCGGATGAATGTCCGGAAGCCGTTTTCGCCGGTCAACAGCCTTGAAGAATGGATTGCTTAGAAAAAGTACCTGGACTCCCAACGACCCAGAAAAACACGGGATTTCACTCATAATTGTGGGGCAAACACCCGTGTTGGGGCTGAGGTACATGGTTTTCTCAAACCTGCAAAAGGTTTAGATTCTTTTCTTCAGCCCAATTAATGCGTGGAAGGGAACGTTCCCCCCAAGAATGGGACCCTTTCATGTTCCTGAGCTGCAAAACCATGGAGGTGGGCACACACCCCCATGTCTTGCAACAGATGGGTCGGGATGTTATGCGGTCAGCCCAAGTTTTTTTAATGCGGGGGGACTGGTTCAACTGCAAATATCAGGGGTATGACTCTCGACTTGTCCTCAGTGCATTCAGTACGCGTCCTATATCCAATCAGGTAAACGTGTTGGAATACTCAGGAACGAGCACACCCAGCCTTTGTCTGATGGCTCGATTGAACTATACCCAAGAATGGGACCCTTTCTCTTATCTTACCTCTTAAAAACACAAAACCTTTCTCAACTTTTTGGGTAACATGGGCTATATGTCTGTAAAAGATGAGAACTTCCCCAGGGCTTGGGCTATAGTTTTAAGGGGTAAGTTACGTTCCTTAGGTGCAAAGTGGGGTAGCCGGGACCCGCCTATTCCGACTGTGGCTCATTCGGATGCTCGCTTGGAACTCAGCGGACCACTCCGTGCTCAACGTGAGGGAAGCATTCCTCCTTTCTAGCGAGCAGCAGGGTTTGGAGGATCTGCT
Organism: Effrenium voratum; assembly: GCA_963377175.1. Lineage (NCBI taxonomy): Eukaryota > Dinophyceae > Suessiales > Symbiodiniaceae > Effrenium > Effrenium voratum. Next base: position 376,982 of record CAUJNA010003642.1, on the reverse strand, counting down.
CCAGGTAGGTTTGTCCTTCACCAGTGGCAGTAGGTAGTTTCCTTTTTGTTGAAGTAGGTTTCAAATTTATTCTATGGTCAAAATAGAAAAGAGCGGGTTTACCCTTGTCTTTTGGAGTGTGCGTTCGATAATATAAAGTTTACCCTTCAATTTGTCCTAGCTTGAAAGTCTTCTTTTTGAAGTCGGCCTCCTGTTTTTGAAGGTCTCGTGAAACACCGTGTCCCTTCTTGCATGGCCACTGGGCAAGTATCTCCCTCCTACCAACAGTCATCTTACGGTGCGCAGACCACAATTGCGAGAGGAAACAGCTTTCCAACAGGTTTTGCGCACATCATGCTTGTTGGTGGATACGTAAGAACGTTAGCTATTGAGGCAGTTCGACTGAAGAGGCTGAACATGTGCTGAAGCGGGTTGTTGCTCTCAGATTCACACCCTGCTGATGCAAAGACTTGGTGACAAACTCGCAATTGTTCTTGAACATGTGCTGCTTGACGCAGACTTGGCCTTAGCCGCCTTCAGCCTTCACCGATGACGCTTGCGCTTTTGGGGTGAAACAAGTATGCTGTCTAAAATACATGCGGCAAGCGAGTGCCACTTCCTTGCAACAGCTGGACACATGAAGGTTTCTTTCATATAAAACACTTCTTTGAGGTTCCTATAATTGTGGTAGAAACACGATTTGTGCAATTCCTGCTTGGAGCATGTCCCCTTGTCTTAGCATCTCTTAGCCACCCGCTGCCTATGCCAGAGCTTCTGATTCCTAGGATTTCGCCCAGGTCTTCTGTTGCTCCCAGCTTCGCGGAAGCCAAGATAGATCTTAGACAGACGCAGGATCTGCAAGACGACCAAGGGTTTCATCCATGGCAAGGTTCTAGGGAGCTGACCCCTGAAAGTGTCCTATTGGTCCGCAAGCTTGGCCGCTCGCCGGCTTCACCGCTTCCCCGACAGCGCTTCAGCTTGCCAACCTGGCCCCAGTGAGCCTCCTAGGTTTTCCATCTATTCTGGGAAAAATGGCCGGGTGTGAGCCAGTTTCTGTGAGCCAACTGCACAAACCGGGCCCCGCTGAAACATAGGCCTTAAATATTAAATCTTGTAAGGCCTTAGAAGACTCCTTGGACTCGTTGTAAGATCTTGTAAGAGTCGCTGTAAGGCCTTGTAAGAGTGCTTGTAAGGCTTTGTAAGAGTCCTTGCACGGCCTTGTAAGAGTCCTTGTAAGAGTCATTGCAATGTTTGTTTCGCAGTTAGACGCCTTTGGTTTCGCAATTAGGCGCCTTTTCTTTTCGCAACCAGGCACGGCTTGTTTTTCGCAATTAGACCGCGCCCTCCTTGATGTTTTCGAGGTAGACTCTACCAGGTAGACACTTTGTTCCTTGTGCTTTGTTGCTTTTCCGCCGACACTTAAGAGGATAAAACGGGCTTTCTTTCAATGGCACTTTGCTGCTAACCGTTGACCTCAACGCTTAGCTCTCACTCAGACTTCGCACTTTCCATTTAGAGTCTTCGGGCGTTGTGTATCATGCGTGAAAACTGACTAGTGGATCACAGCAGATAGTTATAAGTTATTCTGGGTCTTCCCAGCCGTCCATGTATTCCGCTAGAAGTTAAACTTTTAGCAGGGGATCTGAGGACAACCCAGTTATTGCCATGTGAGGGCCGTTCTAAATTGCATGAACAACATCATGCAAAGAATGTCCGCGAAAGGCCGGGATTTCGCGAAAGGAATCACATGCATCGAGAAAGGCTACCGATTGGAATGCAAGTGGGATGTATCACTTACCCACTAGGTGGATGCTTGGATTGTACCTCTGGGTGTCTAAGACACAAACAAGTATCGGTACAGTGCAAACAACATATTTCAGGAATGATTGCTGCATAAATGACTTTGTGGAGCACCAATGCTCAGAATCCACCAAAATGGTCTAGAAAAAGCAAAACCCCAAAGAGTTTTGCGGGTGGAAGTCTAGGGGGTGAAGGATTTGTTTTTGTTTTCGTGGGTCGAAGTCCCTAGGCCAGGTGATTCGCTGAGAGGAGGCCCACGGGGTCCACTGGTTCAGCGTCGAATCAGACTGCTTTTGGAGGGGCCAAAAACCAGCCCCCGAATTTATATAAACTGGTTGGTTGCTGAATATGTATGAGTTTCTGGACTTTCGTCACTCGGTCTAGCAGTTTGGTTACTTGTTTGGGGGCACCCACTCGGAACGTGAGTCAACTTTGCTTGGAATGGCTCAAAGCGTAGGCTAAATTGAGGTTTGTCAGGTTTCTCCTAATTGCTGGTTTGGACTGACAAATTGTTGGGCCGGCCAGTTGTGTTCTGTCGAAGTACGAGCGTGTGCGGTAAAGAAATCGTGGGTCTCTTCTGAACAAGTTTGCATTTTAGATTTCACTTGGTATGGACCAGAATCAAACACCGGGTTCGGACATCAAGCGATGGCGGCTCGAATTACTCGATGCATGCCGTCGGGAGTTGATTCCTCGCGGAGAAAACAGCTGCAGGTTCGGTGTAAATTACCAGCTGCCCAAAGTTCAAAGCGAATCGACCTGACGCGAGCTGTCGGTTTTCCCGTGTTGGTTTTGTGTTTCAAGGTCTACAAAGTTGAAGCTTGTATTTCCAGCTGCTTTGAACAAGGAAGAATTACCAGTAGTCTATGGCTCGTTTCGAGAGACATGGGGGAACTCACCTGATTAACGTATGGGAATGGGGTCTCAGTCCACATCAATTCAGGGGTACAATTCCCGTGGTTCCTCTGGGTGGTTGAAAAAACAACCCAAAGCCGGGCCCTCGCGATTTCCAGTTTTAAGGGGGTCTTGTTCCCCTTGTTCAAGCCAACCTTCTTCAAGGCATTGGCACTCCACTGTTGTTGGCAAGTGTTTAGGTTGTGTGTTTGTTTGTTCCTGTTCATTTTTAGGTTCTGTTTAGGGGGCTGCAACAAAGCAAAGTTTTTGCTTACCAAGGGTTGAAGGATAGGAGCCCTCAAGCTTGTAAGGATTCAACCTGAGGGAAACACGCACTTGGGTCATGTTCGTAAATTTGGTGTGCGCCCAGCTGGCATGTTTCCAAGGCATTCAATTGTTGGAATAGAGACCCTCCCACCCTTTTCACATGGAACCTGGAACCTGGCGTTCGGGGATCCCTTTAACAGCAGAATGGTCACCGGTCTTCCACCCCCCAAACAGCAGGCTCCAGGTGAACATGTTTTGGAGGGTACTTCATTGACGGAAGAACCCCGAAGAAAACATCCATAGAGGAAGCTCTTGGCGAAGCATCCCGGCATCCCCTGTTGGGGCTTTGCGTGTGATATGTTTTGGCAGAAGGTGACTTAATTGTTTTAAGTTGTTTGCTCGGCAGGTAAGCGGTCACAGGTTTGACCCATGGCCAGTCGGTTGCAGCCCTAAATTTGAATAGAACTCAAAAACAAAAAACACTTGCCCAAAAAAGTGAGTTAGCCACACGAGAAAACAATTCAAAATATTCCCACGCGGAACCCAACAAGAAGGTTCAAGAGAATATTCCTCTATGAGTGTCTCTTGGGTTCCATGCTAAGCGGGGGTTCCGTTTGAACCAAGGATCCTTTTTGTTGGCCAAAAGTAGGGAGTTGGATCCCAATGAAAAACCAGCAACCCATTCATGGTCCAAAGAGTTGATCCCAACTTGATCCCAACTCTTCGCTTCCTCTTGCGGTTTTAAATCCAAGTCGCAAGCCAAGCTCCGTGTGTGGCTTGCACATATCCGATAGAAACGAGGTGGTGGAAGCTCACCGGTTCTTTGGGGCATGGGAAAACCAGGTTCTTAGGTTGATGTTGAAAGGAGGCCCCTACCGAAATGGGCCAAACAAGGCGACGCTGGAGAAGACCGAGGAACCTGTCCCAGAAAAAGCGGGGCCCCAGCCCGGGAGACCAAAATGAGGAATTCCGCATCCGGAGCCCGGCCATCCGAATTTCGGGGAATCCAGAACCGGTGAAACCAGATGAGGCGAGCGGCCTTTTTGGGAGGGGACTGGATGCGAAATCTGCGCCATGAGAGACTTCGATGCTGGACAGAGTTCCTTTTTTGACCTTGGGGTAGACTTAAACCCAAGGGTTTCCCTTTTGGGGGAATCAACCACCGCGCGTATATTAAGTCTTAGTCAGAAAACGGAACGGATACCACTAGAGATACGAGCAGACACTCCAAGAGGTCGCCCAGTTCTTGGCTGTTAGACTAGCTTTTTTGGTTGAAACAGTGGAGTTGTCCACACCCCCGAAAAGTGATTCATGTGTTGCAGGGGCAACAGAAACCAAGAATTGGTCATTGAAACAAACCTTGCGGAGAGGCGCGACGCCGCGACGGAGGCAGTGCCCATCACAGCTCAAGATGCGTCACCTCATCCAAAGCGAAAATAAATCCGGGGTTTCGACTTGCCAAGAGACAAAGTTCCCAGGTATCACTGTCAAGGGTCCACCAGTTTCTTCGGATGTTCAAGCAACAGGTAAGTAGGTTATAAGCATGGTACGGGGACGATCACCCCAGTTACCCAAGTTATAACCGTGGTTAAGACCTACTTGCTACTCTTACAAAACCAACTTGAGTATGTCCAGCTGCTACATATATGCTGCTTTGTTTGTTTGACACAAGAACAGAGTGTTCTGATGGTTGCCATCTTGGTTGGCCACTTGACGTGATGCCTCGCTGGTGCTTGGCCAGGCCGGCGCTTGAAGATGTTGGTTGCAACATGTTGCGGCGCAAAGGCGTTCGGTGTTTGCAAAGGTCCATTGCAACTGGGAATCCTGACTGTGGGTTGGTGAACTAACGCATCCCGGTGCTGAACATGAGTTGGACTTGTTCAGCATCCTGTATTGTATAGTGTTTTTGTCCACGGGCAACGGCCAAGAAAACCACCCGAGCACAGCTCCGAGCTCACCACACTCGCAATGAGTCATTAATGACGGCAGCAGGAGGCCCAGATTTGAAACACCTGAAACTCCTAGTTTTCAGAGGGTTTCCTGTAGATAGCCCGGAGAACGGCAAAACAGAGAACTAACCCGGAGACGGAGGACCCAAAACCAGAATGAGCTTCTCTCTGCGATTTTGTGCTTTTTTTGAGGTTTTTCTTTGTTTTCCACTGACCAGGCAACAAGAATAGATTTTGGCAGAGGTGCTAATTCCAGCGGACTACTGTGGACGGTTGCGAACTCCATTTCGCACCTAAGAAACCCTGGTTTCTGACTCGATTCCCCAACGCAAATGACAACCAACTAACAAGTCCCACCATGGTCTCCAAGTGGAGGGAACGGATTTCGTGCATCCGCAATATGACCACAGGACCTAGACGATTAGAATCGGATTGCGAAGTACCGTGAAAGAGAAAGTAAACTATGAGACTATGAGTAATTGAGTGGCCTCTGATCAGTCGGCTCAGACGATTTCATCAAACTGCCCCATCCGCCTGTTGCTTGTTCTTTGCGCACAGGTGCGGCCCAGACAGCCCAGGCTGGTTGTCTGCGGGGAGCCGGGGTGGGCAACGCAAATAGGAAACCAACAAACAAAACGGCAAGCAGCCAAAAAGCATGCAAGCAAACAAACACTGTCATGCGAAGCTGAATCTCCATTCCTCGTTCCTTGTCTTGTGCAAATCTGGGAAGGCAATGTAAGACAACAAGCTTGGACGTAAATCCAATCAATGCTTGACCCCACCTGCCTGAAACCTTCTGAAACTCGCTGTGCCGCTCAGCCATCGGCAGATCAACCCCGCTGAGGAATTTGCCTCTTTTCAACTCGCGGGCTAGCTGCTGGGCACTTGGGTGGTTGTGGACACGCAGCCGCTCACATTGCCGCTATTTGCTCAAGGCCAATCGGCCCAGAGACACAAGGCCAATCGCCCACGTCTGATATATCCCACTCGTGTCCATATATCTCTGATGCGACTCTACTTCCATTTCCTGGCCATCATCTTGGCAGTTGCAGAACGCCCTCGGCGTGGCCAGGAAGCGCTGGACGTCGATGAGTTGTCGGCGCCCGGAAGCAACTCGTCCAGGTTCTAAGATTCTTGCATTTTTGTCGGTGTCATATGACGGGAAGAACAGTGTCTTGTTGCAGGTTGCACTTTCTTTTGCATGACGGAACGACTTAAACACAGATGCTCCAGGAGTGGGGAAGTCACGCTGTCCACAGCTGTCAGCGTTGAATGACGTCCTGCAGAAACTGGGCGTCGATCCGTCGGTTGTGAGTGGAAAGATCAAGTGGATCCTTGGTCGACTTTCATATTCCTTTGATTTGTGGGGCTTTAGGTTTCATGTAGTTCTCACGCACAGGTCTCAGATTCTTGCCGCCGTTCGCACGCCTCGAAAAACGTTGGTGCCTTCGATATCATCCTGTTTACATCTAATGACCCGACCGTGACGAAACACAGATTTGTCTTGCATGTCATTCATTTTCTTGCCACGACCGATGTGGACCACAATTGCCATGTTTCGTCATGGTTGAGCAAAGAAGAAACTTGGAACAGTGGACACGAAGAAGGGGTTTGTAAACCAGCAACACCCTGCCAAGAGCTTCAAAGCCAAGGGAAGGGTGCGAAGTCACGGAAATCCACCTGGAGAGGTGCTTGGCTGTAAGCGGGACCCTGGGCGAAGAGATCGGAAAGCTTCCATCTTTGCGGAACTTGAACCTCCAAAAAACCAAGGCAGCAGGAAATTTTGCCAGCTTAGCAAACAACTCCCAGCTGCAGCAGCTGGACCTCAGCCACACACAGGTCTCCGGAGACATCAGCAGCTTTGCAAAGAGCTCCCAGCTGAAGTGGCTGTTTCTCACCAACAGACAAGTCTCCGGAGACATCAGCAGCTTCGCAAACAGCCCCCAGCTGCAGCTGCTGTTCCTTAGCAACACACAAGTCTCCGGCAACATCAGCAGCCTTGCCAACAGCTCCCAGCTGCAGCGGCTGGACCTGAGAAACACACAAGTCTCCGGTGACCTCGGCAGCCTAGCAAACAGCCCCCAGCTGAAGTGGCTGTTCCTCACCAACACACAAGTCTCCGGAGACATCAGCAGCTTCGCAAACAGCCCCCAGCTGCAGCTGCTGTTCCTTAGCAACACACAAGTCTCCGGCAACATCAGCAGCCTTGCCAACAGCTCCCAGCTGCAGCGGCTGGACCTGAGAAACACACAAGTCTCCGGTGACCTCGGCAGCCTAGCAAACAGCCCCCAGCTGAAGTGGCTGTTCCTCACCAACACACAAGTCTCCGGAGACATCAGCAGCTTCGCAAACAGCCCCCAGCTGCAGCTGCTGTTCCTTAGCAACACACAAGTCTCCGGCAACATCAGCAGCCTTGCCAACAGCTCCCAGCTGCAGCGGCTGGACCTGAGAAACACACAAGTCTCCGGTGACCTCGGCAGCCTAGCAAACAACCCCCAGCTGCAGCGGCTGGACCTGACAAACACACACGTCTCCGGAGACATCAGCAGCTTTACAAAGAGCTCCCAGCTGAAGTGGCTGTTCCTCACCAACACACAGGTCTCCGGAGACGTCAGCAGCCTAGCAAACAACCCCCAGCTGCAGCGACTGGGCCTCGTCAACACACAGGTCTCCGGTGACATCAGCAGCCTAGCAAACAGCCCCCAGCTGCAGGTGCTGGGCCTCAGCAACACACAGGTCTCCGGTGACATCAACAGCCTTGCAAACAGCCCCCAGCTGCAGGAGCTGGGCCTCATCAACACACAAGTCTCCGGTGACATCAGCAGCCTAGCAAACAACCCCCAGCTGCAGCGGCTGGACCTGAGAAACACACACGTCTCCGGAGACATCGGCAGCTTGGCAAAGAGCTCCCAGCTGAAGTGGCTGTACCTCACCAACACAGATGTCTCCGGAGACGTCAGCAGCCTAGCAAACAACCCCCAGCTGCAGCGGCTGGACCTGAGAAACACACACGTCTCCGGAGACATCAGCAGCATTGCAAACAGCCCCCAGCTGCAGGAGCTGGGCCTCATCAACACACAGGTCTCCGGGGACATCAGCCTGGCAAACAGCCCCGAGCTGTGGCGGCTGGACCTCGGCAACACACAGGTCTCTGGTGACCTCCGCAGCCTAGCAAACAACTCCCGGCTGCAGTGGCTGGACCTGAGAAACACACAGGTCTCCGGTGACATCAGCAGCCTAGCAAACAACTCCCGGCTGCAGTGGCTGGACCTGAGAAACACACAGGTCTCCGGTGACATCAGCAGCCTGCAAGGCCTCAGCAACATGAAGGAGCTTGCTTTGTCGAACACGTCGGTCTCTGGCAACATTGGCGTCCTTACCAAGTGGCCAGAAATCCAATTGGTGGACCTCGCGCGCACGGAGGTTACTGGGCGGCTTACAGCTTCCTGGCGGGGCCGATGCGCAATGCTGGGGTCCTTGAAGCTAAGCCGCAGCAGAGTGGAGTTCTTGCCGGCTGCTGAGGATCGGAAGGATTTCCAGATGATTCACACGCAAGAAGAGAACGCCATCTTCCCAAAGCTGAGGTTGCTGGAAATTTCTGGATGTCCTTTGCGGGGCAACTTCAGCGACATGTTGCAGCCTCTCTTGGCTTCTGGGGTTCTAACCACCATCAAGGCTGACGGCTGCGGCCTTCTTGGAAGTCTTCCCCAGCTAACTCACATATCCGCTGTTGTTGATGGGACTTCTTGGGCTTCTTGGACTCCTCCTTTGGTGGAGTCCTTGGTGAGTTTGGACCTGTCGTCCAACAAAATGTCCTTCATCGAAGAGATCCCACAAAGAGTGCAGGCCCTGTTGCTGGCAGACAACCCGTCAGTAGCCTTTGCCGCCGGGGTTTTTGCCAAGGCTGTCTCCGACGCCATCTTTGTGGACTTGCAGAAAGTCACGTTGGAGAACAAAACCGAGTCTTGATCTCGACTTGTGTTCAAAGCTTCATCAGAATATGAGAATGTGTCAAGCAACGTTCAATTAATTGTTCAAGCATTTTCCGGACCACCGGAAGCTCTTTTGGGTGCCCGCTCATCCCTGGGACTCACCTGCTTTCCAAGACAAGCAACATGTTACTTTTGAATCAGTTTGTTTGCTTTTTATATCGCAGTTATTTGGTCACCTTTAGTCAATCCCTTTTCTTTGGACTCGTTGCTTGCAACAGTTCGCAATCAAGGAGGCAAAAGAACTCCTGGAAGGGGGTCAGCTCTCCCGTACGGCCAAGCGCTCCTCGGAGAGCATCGAAGGTGGATTCGCCTGCTTCGACCTCACATCGAAGGCACTGCAGATCACGCCAGCACGCTTTCTGCCTATGGAGCTGTGCAGCTGTTCTCCTGGGCGGCAGGGTGCGGGAGCGGACTGCGAGAAGTGCCCAGTGAATCACTTCAAGGAAGGATACAACGGAACCTGCCAGAAGTGTGAGCCAGGAAGCACGGCACCGGAAGGATCCACATCATGCACCTGCGCAGTTGGCGAACCCTACGATGACCACGGCACAAACCGCTGTGGATGCGTTGCTGGCGAGGCCTACAACAGGTCCGAAAACGGGAAGAGTGACTGCCTGCCATGCCACAACTTGCATTTACTTTGCCCGCAACCAGGCATGCTGCTGTCCTCAGCCATGCCGGAAGAGGGCCATGCCCGCCTTCAACAGGGAGACACCGCAGCACTTCCCTGTCTTCCTCCGAAGTACACCAGGTGCAACGCGTCCACCGGCAATGCTTCAAGCACACTGGGGTGCGCAGATGGCTACAGCGGCCTTCTCTGCTCCGATTGTTCCCAAGGTCACTACGCCGCCAGCAAGCTTTGCGAAGCGTGTCCAAGCACAGATGCCATGCCGCAGCTCTTGCACATAGCCATAGCAGCAGCTGTTGCTTTGACCGTAGGTTCGGTGTTGGCCTTAGTGTGGCTACGGCAGAGAACACCGGAAGCAGCAAAACTACCCCAAGCATCTGCGCTGTCAGCGCTCAAAGAGCAGATCAAGGGGCAGGCGCCCATCCTCTTACAATTGTGCCAGGTGTGGGCCGTTCTTGCCGTGCTGGCCAAAGGAGAACAGGGACAGAGCTCAACATCCTTATGGGAACTGCCATACGTAGAGGCGTGAAGAGGGCTGGAAGCATTTAGAAATTTGCGTCTGCAATCTGTTGTTTAGGAGTGGCATCCCGTCATGATCATACTATGGCTCAAGAAAAATACGCTGCAGCCCGTGCTGAATATAGGTAGTTCCCACCTTTCAACAGGTTATCAGCCGTATCGCTGATACCTTGTACAGTCAGCTCTCACCCGCGCCGCCATGGCGTCAAGCGGCGACGAATGCCACCCAGTTATAGCGAAAATGAACGAAGCAGTGGCCAATGAATTGATCAAGGGTGGACATCCGGAAGGGAAAACGCCATGCAATCCGTCACAGCGCTCCCGAAGCAGTTTTCCTGAGCCCGACCAAGGCGATGCGCTCGTGCCCATCACCTCGGTTGTTCTTCCGGAGGATTCAAGGGGAAGCGGAGGGGAACCTCTCGCCGGGCATCATCCAGGGTGCAAGAGATGCATGCGCACATGACGAAGAATGAGACTCATCTTCATCAACATCATGTGTGTGCCCCAAACATATACCAACATAGTCAGACGGTGAATGTGGTCAACACAGGTCCGAGTACAGAAGAAGTGGCTGCCTATGCTTCGGCACGCCATGACGCCATAATCAATCAGCTTCAAGCAGGCCATGTTGAAGAGAAGGGCCGACTCTACCAGGACGCTGTGAACCACATCAATGTGTGTCAACAAGAATCAATGGCGAAAGAAAGAGAGTTCAACGAGGCAAGACAGCAGTGGGTCGCAGTGCGCCTAGAGGCCGAGAAGAAGCACGAACAGCTCAGGTTAATCTGGGAGGTCACGAGCAAGACACAGAAGGAGGATGCCGACAGGAGCGCGGCAGAGATGAGAGAGATCATCATGAAGCAATCGAGGGACATTGAGGCACTACGTCATGAACTGAAATCTCGCAGTGAGCAAAGTAGTTCTTCTAATGTTCCGACTTTCGGACTCAGGCCAAAGGCCTCTCCTGTACAGTCGTTTCCTCCCGGCCTGGACCTTAGTTCTAAGACACGAGTCAGGTCAGCTTCCACCGAACTCCGCCGTGATGGGCCAAGTGCCGCTGATGATCTGGATGATGATGGCGATGAATATGAACCGACATCACCAGCTCAGGATCCAAATGATGGAAACAGGAATCCATCGGGCAAAGGTAACGGCCAGAGCGGAGGCGGTGGGGAACCACCTGCCGGCAATCCCGGTGATGATGATGCTGACGACGACGGCGATGACGATGAAGATGATGGGGGAAAGAAGAGCAAGAAGGACAAGAAGAAGAAGAAGGACAAGAAGAAGAGCAAAAAGGATAAAAAGAAGAAGAAGAAGAGCCACAAGAAGCGAAAGAGTGGATCTCCTTCTGACTCACCAAGCTCTTCATCGTCCAGCTCTTCAACCTCATCTTCCTCATCATCATCATCATCATCGGAGAGAGCCCGTGCGATCCGCAAGAAGCTCAACAAGATTTTGGGCAAGCAGGCACCCATTGTGGATGCTGACCATGATAAGCCCAAGGTCAAGGAAGCTGAGAGGATCGTCATTCCCTCTTTTCCACTCCCTGAGAGTTACAGGAACTGGCGCATCAAGGTTCGGGAGGCCGTGTGTGCGGCATCTGATCGTCCCGATGACGCCTTCAAGTGGATCAGCAGAGTGTGGGAGCCAGCCGTCACGATCGAGGAGCTCAAGGATCCAGGTACGTTCCTCACCTTGGACGCCAAGTTGCTATCCGCCCTCGCCAACATCATTCAGGGTGACCTGGCGAGACAGCTTGACACATTCAAGGAAATCGAGGCACAGAAGGGAAATCCTGTTCGTGAAAGACAAGTACTCCTTATGGTACATGAGCGCTTGAGTACGAACATCAAGCACGGAGCAACCTACGCCATGGAGGATCTCCTCAACGTGAGGCTTGTGAACGATAACCTCACTTCCTTCATGCGAAGCTGGGAAGGCGTTCTTGCAGGAATGAATGCCAAAACGCCGGATGACTCAATGCTTGAGGCTCTGTTCTACAATCAACTGAAGAAGAGCAAACAAATGCAACACCATTTGAATGTCTATTTGAGCGCCTCGGAAGAGTCCGCCGAACACACATATACCTACTTGATAGAATCCGTGAGGCAATACCTGTCCCGAGCCAGGCTCGAGCGCAACGGTGCCTAGGCAGAACGGTGGTAGACCAGCCGCACCCGCCGCTGAGAGCCAACGTGTGCCTAAAGGGTTTTGCATTGCTTTTGTCAAGCATGGGTCGTGTCAGCGGGACAATTGCACGTACAAGCACGAACAGCCATCGAGCAATCCTAGGGGAAGGACCCCGTCAAGGGACGCCAAACCAAAGAAGGGTAAGGGTAAAGGCCGGACGAATAGCCCGAAAGGGAAAAAGGAATGCCGTTTCTACCCTAAGGGAAGGTGTGACCGAGGCGAGAACTGCCCGTTCGTTCACATCGATCCGAGGCCGGCTGTTCCCGGGTCCGCAGACAAGCAGAAGAAGGAAAGGAAGGATCGGAAGCCAAGAAAGTCGAGTAGGGATCGTTCCAAGTCGACCTCTCGATCCACCTCCCGTGACTCGAAAGGAGACAAGAAGAAGAGTCACAAAGGGAAATCCTCCGGAAAGCCTTCTCCTGCTGCCGTGTGTGTGTTGGCATGCTTGCTATCGTCCATGACGAATGCCCCTGTCGCTGAGGGGAACCTCATGTCGAATTGGAAGCAAATGCCTGCCCTTCCAAATGTGCGTTTTAGCTCAAGGGTTGAAGTGAATCAGATACCAGCACGTGGTGAGCAGTGCAAAATCGAGGACAGACCGCGCGTGTATTCAAAGGTCTACCCAATTGACCACCCGTTCTCTCATGATCAGATCACAATTGATGATGCCAGGCTTGAAGCAGTCATGCTCGCTTACACTGTTAGACGCGAAGTGGAAGGCCATCCGGCCGCATGCGGATATGAGTGTGATAGCGAGATTGGTTGCAAGCATTGTACCCCAAAAGACATGGGAGCCAAGCCTGCGCTTCCGAGCAAGAGATTTTCTCCGAACTGTTCATGGATTATCGATACCGGGAGTGGAACAGACCTTTTTACCCGTGCGAACTGCCCCGAATATGCAGTGTATAATTCAAATGACCCCGTGATGTTGATGACTGCCAACGGGCCAAGTGATTCCTCAAAGCAGGCCAATATGGCCGCAGGCGATCTTGGGGACACAGATCCATATTTGTTGCCGCAAACCCCATCGGTTCTCTCTGTTGGCTTGAAATGCATGAATCAAGGCTATGACTTCGTGTGGTATGCAAATAAGAAGCCATTCTTTGTCAAGCCTGACGGGACGCGCATAAATCTCACAGTTCGAGATTATGTCCCGTACTATTGACGTGTGGGACGGTGAATCAGCCACGGCGTGTCCTGCCAAGACTAAGCCGCAGAGACGACCGGAAGGTCAGGTCGGTGAAAGCAGTGCATCCAGCGACACCTCACACTCTTCCGCGCTCTGAAGACATGCTGGAAGAAGAATACACGCCTAGCATTGCCCCTCCGGAGGATCCAGAGGTGCATGCTAGGGTCGTCGCTGAACTTCTGGCAGATGACCCTGGTGAAGCTAACCCAAACGAACATGTTGAGCCAGTAGAGAGTAAAGATTTGGCGGGGGAGGATGTTGTCGGTAACCCTGATCAGAAAACGCCTAGATCACTTGCAGAGAGTGCCCTTAGGCAGGAAGCAGCGTCACGGAAGCACCTAGTGACGCACCAGCCAAAGAACCCATTCTGCGAAGTGTGCAAATGCGCCAAGATGACCAAGTCTCCCTCTCGCTCGCGGGGGGGATCCAGGCAAGTTGATGCTCGAAAACTTGCTGAGCACATCACAGCCGATGTCATAATAACTGCAGATGAACAGGAGTTGAGCATGGATGATGAATACTCTGCCCTTGTCATAAGTGACGTTGCCACTGGTTTCAAATATGCATCTCCCTTTGCTAAAAGAAACACAGAAGCCACTGTGAAGGCTTTTCAGCATTTCACATCCCCATCAGATGAGGTTGGCACATTTTTCAGTGACAACGCCCCAGAGCTAATTGCTGCAGCGGAAGAGATGGGCTGGAGGCATGTTCTCAGTCAAGAGTACATTCACAAATCGAACGCGGTGGCTGAACGAAGCATCAGGACCGTGCTCGAGGGAACTCGAGTCGCACTTGCGCAAGCCGGTTTGAACCATTCATACTGGCCACACGCCGCAAGGCATTGGTGTTTGTCTCAGAATGTATGTGAACCACCTTCTGGTTCTAGGACACCTTGGAATCTTAGGTTCGACGAGGAATTCAAAGGTCAGTTCTTGCCGTTCGGACGCCGCATTGACTACTGGATTGGCCCAAGACAGAAACCAAAGAAGGACTTGAAATTCGACCCCACTTCCAATCCGGGAATCTTTGTTGGATATGTGATCCACCCCGGCTTTCTATGGAGAGGTGATTACATTGTTGCATCGTTGAAAGAGCTGAATGAGACGGATTTTGATGATCTCGTGAAATTGCATCGTGTGTTCAAAATCACGAGGCCCGATGGGAATTTCGTTTTCCCGTTGCAGGACCGATACAAATCCCTTCGTGAGGGCAAAAAATAATCAACACGGTCCGGTCCCACAATTCAGGATGCTCCCCTCCTAGAGGCGGGACAAGATCCGGAGGACGTTGCCGATGTGGGGGATGAGACACTTCTCGACGAGCCAGCTCCATCCAAGGTGGAAACAATCAAAACTGTTGATCATAAAACGGGTAGGTTAGTGGAAATCCCGAAAGAAGGCTCCTCATTCTCGGAGGCGGGAGGCTTTCTAGTGAGGAAGTATAAGGGAACAAAAAGACCACCCACCATATCATCCTTCATTTGGCAGTCTATGTCTCAGAAGCAGCGTAGAGAAGCCAAACAGAAATACGAAAAGGATAAACTGGTCGAGTCTATGCCCAGTGCAACTGATCGGCCGGCATCGAGCAAGGAGCGCAAGGCGGCCGTTGCCGGAGCCAAGGAGCAGCGCAGATCGGAAGGTCTTGCCGGTCTGTCCGTTAAGCAATTGACTGAGTTGATCATGTTTTCGGGAGAAGACCCTGCGCCCGCCACGCCGACGATAAAGGGACTGTCGCAGGCGCATCGTCATAAGCTAGGTTTTCATGAACACATGTACGCTGCTGTGGCTAGGCCAGTCAACGCCGCCGAAATTCGCGTAAATTTCGAGGCTCAGAAATCCCTTGATGTTGAATGGGAAAAGCTCAGTGTGAAGAAAGCGTGGGATCTCGAAGGTATTCGGGAATGGGACCATGTGTCATCAGATGCCAAGAAATCAGGTGAGAAAGCTCATGTTGGACGCGTTTTTTAAATTTGCGTTGAAGGCCACAAACTTATGAAGTTCAAAGGGCGAACTGTTTTCCAGGGCAATGACGTCAAGGACGAGAACTCAGAGGCAGCACTCTTTGCGGAAACTAGGTTCGAGCCCGGCGACAATGGAAGCCGGCAAAGTTGTTGATGCCTATGGGGCCCAGCCTGGGTACATTACTGAACAGGCTGATGGAAAGCAAGCGTATACGCAATCTTTAATGCGCGGTACCAAAACGTGGGTAAGACTCCCTAGAACCCGATGGCCGAAGTCATGGATTGGAAAGCCACTCACCACCCACCCCCTCACCACACCACCCCCAACCCCACCCCTCCACCCCACCCCACCCCCACCAACCCACCCACACCCACTGCCACTCACCCACCCCACCACCCACCCCCCCGCCCAGGCACCCACCCACCCATCCACACCCACCACAACCACCCAGAAGTGTCGCTTAGGCTTGCGCTATATGGGCATCCAGACTCCGGGGGGTTGTGGGAGATCGATTGCGCCTACAGGTTGGGCGTTGTAAACTTTGTTTTGCTTTACCCAGACACGTGGCCTTCATTCTTCTACCACCATGAACTTCAGCTGGACGATTTCAAAATGTCAGGCCCGGAGAAGAACATGAAAGAAGGATGGAGGCTCATCTCAACTCAAATAGACATGGATGAGCCTGAGCCCATTGGACAATATTTGGGATGCAAACACATGGTGCGCCCAGGGGAAACCCTCAGCGTAACTGACCATCCTTTTGCCGATGTTTTTCAGCATTCTTTACCCGACCCCGCTGAAAAGAAAGCTACGCCAGCCAGGCGAACCCAAGACTACTGGGAACACATGCCTGAGCATGGTGTCCTAGCCTGCCACCACATTCAACCAAGATGTAAGCTCATGAGGCCCAATGATGAGGTTGTCTCAGAGCTTGGCCTTACGGGCAAAAGGTACACCGAGTACCGGGGTTGCACCCCAGAAAGGGATGCTGGAGAGATGTGGGATGATGTCACCTGTCCCAAAACGTCACTACCACATCTGTGGCAGGGAACCTCATATTTCTTCGACAGCTCCGTAGGTGATGCCAAGGTAGCCCAAGCGGCCGCCAAGAAGTCTAGGAGCAAATCTCAGGCAAAGTCTGAGGCCCGCGCGCAAGGTTTCTTCTACCTTGATCAGCTCCACAAGGACCAGCCTGCCATGCAAAAACCGGTAACCGTGGTTGAATACGACATGTGTTCCTTTCTTGAAAGCTGCGTTGAGAGGTATGTTGACCTTGCGGGGGGTAATGCCAAAACCATCAAAAGGGTTCCAACGCCATTTCATGATGACAAAATCGCTCGACCCGTTGAAAATGAGCAGGAAATCAAAGGCGTTCTGGCACCCATCGCCACGAAAGTGCTGATGAAAATACTCTTTGCTGCAAGAATGGCGCGTTTTGATTTGCTTAGAGCAGTCCAAGGCCTTGCATCAAGAGTAACAAAGTGGTCTGCTGATTGTGACAAGGCGCTGCATAGACTTGTGTGCTATGTGGATACCACTAAAGATCTCAAAATGTCATGTTTCATAGGCGATCCCATCACCCAATGCAGGCTGTGGATCTTTGCGGATGCAGATCACGCCCGAGCATGACAGTAAATCCACTAGTGGGTGCGTGCTCGCGCTAGTCGGTCCCAACACGTACTACCCGTTGACAGCCTTCAGCAAAAAAGCAAACTTCGGTGTCGATGAGTTCCACTGAAAGTGAGGTTGTGGCAGCCAACGTCAGCATTCGTGCAGTCGGATTTCCTTCTGCCGGTCTGTGGGCATACCTCCAGAACGCGGGGGGAATTAGCACGAAGAGCCTGCCGGAAGGCAAGGTCGTAACCAAAGTCAGTTCTGGGGACTATTGGATTTACGAACCACACAGATTCATTTTGTCTAGAGTGCACAAACGCCTTAGGAATACTTTGTTTGACCCCGAATTCACCAAAGACTGCCCCGTTGATTGCAAAATGTTGGGTAGATCCAGAACTACCATCATGATTGATGAGAAAGCGGAGGTTGATCTCATGCAGGACGATTGGAGGTTCCAACCCTACAGGCCTGTGAAAGGATGGACGGGAAGAACATTGTTTCGAGTTTATGGGATGTTTGATGTCGATTACCAAATAGAGTCCGCCGCGCCATCACTGACTGGGACTACGTGGGAGATGAAAGGATTGGTTCGGCGGGTATTTCGTTGTTTGGACCCAAGTGTCTTAGAGGAGTATTTGTCGAAGACAATCAATCAACCATTAGGATCCTAGAATCAGGCAAATCCCCTGCATTTCGGCACACGGACAAAACACAAAGAGTGAACTTGGCTTGGTTAGCGGAACAGTTCCGTAGGAAGCACTATCAACTGGTTCATGCAGACACTGTCAGGCAGTCCGCCAATATCTGCACGAAGCCTTTTACAAATAGTGACAAATGGAACAAGGCGCTCAAGCTTATCAGTCATACCAATCTCAAATCAGATACATCGAAGAATCGCGAATCGTCCCCCAGGATGGACGGACGCACAGGGGAACCTGCTGCCGCGGCACCATGCCCAACTCCCAGATGCATCATAGAAGTGTGCTGTGGGGAGGAATCCAAACTTGGTGACGTGAGCAGATCAACAGCTGCCGGATGTCAGGTGTTTAGGTTCACCCTTAATAACGACTTCAATCAAAGTGAAAACCGAAAAAATGCTGTTGATTTTGCAAGCCGATTTCAACACATACTGTTTTGGACCAGCCTACCATGCACGGGGGGTTTGCCATGGAACTTTATCAATAATCAGATTCCCTCAGCTAGGAAGAAGGCTGCTAATCACAGGAAGTTGTTCAATTCGTTGTGGAAATCTTTTGAGGCTTTCGTCGATGAAATGGGGCATCTTAACCCATCTATCGCCATTGAATGGCCCAAAGGGTGCACGTACTGGAAACTTCCCAAGGTGAGAGGCATTCTTGACAAGCACGGATTGGACAAGTATGATTTTGATGGATGCGCCGTGGATATCGTGAATGCCGATGGCATCCCTCTTAAGAAGCCTTGGTCCGTTGCTACTAATGTCAAGCTGCTGGGAAACACACTGTCTAAGTTCAAATGCCGTTGTACTTCACCCCATGCACAAGGTAGAGGCCAATCACTAAAGAACACCGAAAAACTATACCTTCAAATTTATCGATGCGATCCACGCAGCTTTTTCGCTTTCAGTCACTTCCCGAGTGTTATCCGTAACTATTGCTGTCAAGATGTCGTCCCTCGCGCCATCGGTTGACATCCTTCTCAACGATGTATTGGAGAAGGAGCTGGACATCCAACAGACCAAGTGGGACAAGCTGATGAAGCAGTTTCAGACGCAGGCGGCAATCGCGACTATCCCGGAACCGGACACGGTAACGAGGACAATCGCATCGCAAGAACAGGCACCAGGAGTGATGCTGGGGGGGAACCCTAGCCGGGAGCAACTCAGAAATGGCTTATTGGGACTTGATCCAAGTCCTAGGGCGGAATGCCCCAGCGGAGTTTCGCGCTTTGCCATGCCCCTCGGAAGAGGTGGTCGATATCTAGGTTATCGGAGACTCATCGTGTGCGATGGTTGAGGAGCCCAACGCCAAGTACCCGACCAAGCACCACGTCGCCGAGCTGCTCCAGGCTGACCAGCTCAAAGGTGTACGGAATATCCACCAGGGAATGGATTGGGGAAAGGGGCTCGATACCATATACAACACTAACCAAGGTTCGATTCATCGCCGAGGACAATGCTCGAAAGGGCGTCAAGCAGCTCCCCATATCCGTGTATGTGTTATGGGGTGGCAATGACGTGTTCGGCAATTACGGCTATGTGGGCTGCCGGTGGATCCACGAAAAGAGATTCGATCAATCGGACGGAGGCGGGCCGGAAGGCCGCGTCGGAGTGGCCGAAGGTGCAAAGGACCCGCGTCTATGAACAGCTTGACTTCTTTAAGGAGGCCGTCGGGCTCGGGCGCATCCGGGATATCACCTTCATTTGCAACCCGGATGCAGAAGATTACGGCCTCACCTCCGACTACAACGAGGCGATGAATGGCTGTCTCCGGTACCTCGCTGACGGGACCATCGACGAGGGGACCCGCATCAAAGCAATCGACTCAATCGACCCGTCATGACGTTGCTGTCGCATAGGTACGACGATGTCCACATGACGTACAGCAATGCCAACCGGAAGGTTGTGTCGAAATTTTTGCATGCGGCTATCAACACTCAGTTGCTGGCTCAGCGGATACGCTCCGCCTTGCCTGCAATCGGGAGCGTCGAGTTCTACGTGCGGGGGGAGCCAGTTGACCCCGTCTTGTTCGGCTGGCCCACTTGCCTAAGATTGGCAAAAGCCCTCCACAAGCACGCGGCCATGGAGGAACGTCCCGACTGGTTGACGCCGATGTCGCTGCATGGATGAAGGTGGCGGAGGACGAGTCGTACAATGCTATGACTCTTGAAATGAAAGGAAAGGCAGTGGAGGAGGCCGGGATCATCCTCGAGGCAGTCGATAAGGGCGACGAGAATTCGGACGAGGAGTTCGACCGCGTGGAGATCGCGATGTCTCAGTACATCGGCCACACGGCGGAGCAGCACGGCTTGTCGATTGTGCCAGATGACGACGACAAGAACAAGTGGCTCCTGTTGGGCGACGATACCCAGGACTTCGGCTGGGATCCGACAAACTTGCCTCCGGGAGTCCACCGCGTCATCATCGCCGAGGGCGACCCTTTCGACCAAGAGACGGTCGCTTCGCTGGAGCTGGTGTCGGAAGTCGCTGAATCCGACATGGCAGACATGACTTCCATGGTCACCGCGGAGTCTGCAACCTTCGAATCCGTGGTTGAGGGCACCAGTACATCCAAGCAGCCACCGACTCCGCCACCGTCAAAACGTGGAACTGCTTCGAAGAGCGCTGTGGGGGAACCCCAGTCGTCCATTTCCATCGAGATCGGAGATGAGACTGACCCCACTGCTGCAGGATCGACCGAGAAGCCCCAGGTGAAGGCGATGCCGAGGATCGCAAAGGCCAAAGCGCCGCCAGGCAACGCCGAGGGGGAACCCCGGTCGAAGAAGCAAAGGGACCCAATGCAGGAAAATATCTTTTGGTCAGACTGGGTCAAGACCCGGAAGATCAATACCAAAGTCCCGGCTGAAGAGCAATGCGAATGGCTCGAGGTCGAGGACATGGGGCACGTCCCCAAGGTGAACATGGACCGGGACTACAGGTTGGTTGCCATCTCCAAAAAGATGTCTTACTTTCTCAGGGGTGGGGCATTCAAGGATGGCAAGCCACACCCACCCTTTCGCGGGATCGACCTCTCTGTTGAGTTTGATGCGCTTGTGAGGCATCTCAATGACCGGATTGCAAATGTCATGCCGTGGGAGGTCATGGTATGCATCCGGAACAATAACACGAGGCGATTCCGGGTCATGGTGGGCCCACCGCCGGTGGGAGAAGCATCCTGGAAAGGATTGCCGTATCAGGCGTTGAGGGTGAGGGCTGTCCAGGGGCATCACAACGAGCTCACAAGGAAGTACACGGAACAGGCCATTTTGACGAACCTGTACTCCTTCGATGAAGAGTTCAATGCCGCGAAATACCTGGGCGGACAGTACCCCTTGCTGTGCGGCATCCAGAGCAGACCGACTTGACTTGTTGCGGCGCGGCTTTCCTGCGGTACTTTATCACACATGTGATCTGAGATCCGCAGAGAGCATCATCAAGTACGGGCTGGTATACATACCGGGCGGTTACCCGAAGTCCACAGGCAGGGCCCATGTGTATTTCAACCCGACACCGCCATGGGAGGCCCAGATGCGAAAGCTAGCGGGAACGCACGGAAGGCCCGTCACGGTTGCATTTGACACGGAACTCATGATGCAGGACGGCATCAGGTTGTTCACCAGCGACGAAGCATTCATGTCTGCTGACTGGGTGGGGAACGCATACATCATTTATGCATTCCACACCAGGAAGAACGAGTTCCTGTATTTCAACCGGGCCTACCCGGAGTTGCGCAAGAGATACCGCGCGGCGCTGACGGCGGAGCTCACTCCCGGACCGCAGGACGTGAACCCGAGCTTCTTCAAGAGCGAGAACACTCTGACGGCAGAGAAGGCATGGAGAGGTTGGCAGAAGGTGGTCGACGGCACCAAGGATGGCAAGCTGCTGCCCGGTGCTGTCACTGAGATCGAAACTGTCGACGAGCTCGCTACCCGGACAGATCGCGCCTGCAACGCTTCGACGGGTACCCGAACTCTCCAGGGGGGAGAAGGGGCAGGGGCGCGGCTGGGGCAATCTCCGCCGACGCTACCAGAGCGAGCCGGCCTGGGAGGATCTCTTCTTCACCACGATGATGACTATCTCCTCTGCCAAGAGTGTCGATCTGACATGGTGGAATGGACAGATGCAAGGATCGCCACCGAGGTCGTGAGGCACGGCATCCCTCCAGAACATGGTGTTCTATCTTGAGGACCTTCAGGGGGGCGGTGGCAAATGGATCCGATCCAAGCACCATGCGAAGGAAGGAGACAAGCGGGGAGGAATCTCCGTCAAGGCATCGCTCAGGAAAATGGCCAAGACCCACCTCGCGAAGGCACAGACGATGGGCTGCACGAGGATTTCGGATCGATTGTCGATCGACCCGTTCTACGCCTACAACTGCGCCACCCAGGGGCTGACCCCAGAGAGCTTGGACTTTCTGGGTCGCATTGCCCGGGCGGTTGTGGGGGACCCTGGCCGGACGAGGGAGGAGCGCGACAAGGGGGGGTCGCAGAACACGGGGACGAAGTTGGTCTTCATCCCCACCCCCGGGAAGCTCAACCCTCACGAGCTGAATGTGTCGACGGAGGCGTACGTTGCTCATCACGCACGGTTCTACACCGTGATGCAGTTCGCGGTTATGTGCGCTTACAGATTCGTGCCGACCAACCAGGTGCCGATCATTGTCGGACACAGTGGGCAATACGTCCCGGAAGGGAACGTCGAACAGATCCTCGGAGTGATGGTGAGCTTCATCAAGGCGTCTTGGAAAAAGTTCGACCCACAAGGCACAATCAGCACAGGCGAAATCCCGCAATTCTCCTCTGACCGCACCAAGAGCTATCCCATCGAGGCCAAGGGTACCCAATGGAGGGCCATCGCGAGATCCATCCGACCCGAGCCCTACCAGACCAAAGGAAAAGGCAAGACAAACAACAAGGGCAAGGGCAAGGAATACTCCGATTGGCACTCCTGGAACTATGGATGGTCGCATGGGTGGGGTCAGAGGCGCCAGGGACCATGGGGATGGTGAGCACCCGCATTTAAAATGAATCAATAGCTTTTGTTGCATGAAACCTGATTAATTTCATAGGTGATGTCATGTTGTAATCCAATTATCATTCATCCATTGATGTCGCAACATTAGCTGTGCTGTTTTGCACGCCCGGCGGAAGCTGCGGCCGTATTGCTATCCACGGCCGCCACCGCCGACTGTCATGTCATTTTCTGCCCAGCGGAAGCTGTGGTCGTGAGATCACCACCGTTTTGATGGCAGATGAATTCATTTTCAAATGTCCACACGGGTCATCGTGTGTGAAGCCCGACAGAAGTCGTGGTCGGCCAACTCATCCGGCATGCTCCTGCAAAAAGTCAACCTTGTGTCAGCCGCTTCGAGCGATTGCAGTTGAAGCAGCCGGGGATGAATAGGTCTAACCGTGACTTGCCACTCATCGCACTGAGGTCCAATCCCTTCGCATTGTCCCGACCTCAGAGAACTTTGCTACAGGCCCGGAGGAATAGCGTACATAGTACGTGCTCCCCAACGCTCCTCCGCAAAGCGGGGAGTGTTCTTTAGGAGTGGCATCCCGTCATGATCATACTATGGCTCAAGAAAAATACGCTGCAGCCCGTGCTGAATATAGGTAGTTCCCACCTTTCAACACAATCTGCAGTTTTCAAGTGCGGTCAAAGGCTTGTTTGTTCTTTGCAAAAGAAAACAGAGTTAGGAAGTTGTGTTTTCTGAATTTGACTCTGGCCAGGTTTTGCAATTTTCAATTGCAAGCCTCAAGAACGGCCTGAGCTTACAATGCCGTTTTGACGCTTTGACCGTTCGGCTCGCCTCCGCCCTGATCGCTGCTGTCACTCCAATTTTGCTTCTGATTTGCTGCATTGCTTTGGAAGTCTACAACGGATCTGGCATCAGTGCTGGTTTGAAGGCCTGCCTGATTTTCGATACGAGCAACTGCGTTGATGTAGGGTTCGAGCATGGTAGTGAGAGACACCTGGAGAACCCTAAGCCAGGTCTCTCGCAATGCACAAATGCAAGCCTTGAGATTCCAAAGGCCCGCTAGCAGGTCTCACGACACAGGATCCGCAAACGCAGGCCGCCCAGCATGTCAGTTGCGGGAAGGAGATGCCTTTTTGAAGCAGCACTGGTCGTGGGCAAAACAGTAGTTTGCCGGCTTAGGCATATAAGCCTTGCCTTTCACTGCTGCATTCCACCTATAAGGTGCGTTTGTAGATTGGGCGGTTGCGTAGCTTCTGCTTGAGGTTGGCGTGTCATTGGCCTCGCTTTTCGAGAAAGGCCATCTTTTGCCCGAATGTGTCCGCAAGATTGGACAGCCTATACCGTCCCTTCCAGAGAGCAGTGCCGGCAACAAAACAAGTAGTTGTAGCAGAGGTCATGCTGCTACTGAAGTGTGCACCCTGGGAGGGTCATTCGCGTTGTTTGTCGTGTTGTTTTGCTGCAGGTGCTGACGATGTTGTACATTGGGGGTGCGTCCGCGGCATCAAAGCTGTTAAGCTGCCAAACAACGGACGGCGAAGGCAATCTCCTCCCGAAGGAGTTCCTTGTCGCAGTTGTTTATCGCTTTTTAACGGTCTGTCTACAGGCAGAAGGGCGAGTGTCGGGTACAGGCCGAGTTGACTAACTAAAGAGTGTGGCCATGTGGACACGGTGAGAACATGACTGTCTTCTTGGTTTCGATGGAACTTTTTTTGATATGATCCTTAAGGTTGCTCCACACGAGGCTTACTTTCCGAAAGTCGCTTCCTCACCTGCGTTGCCATGATGATCCTCTTGGACCCTACGTGGATGCGACAGGCATGGTCGCTGCCTTTTGCTACGGAGTTGTGGTTCCGGGATGCCTCTTATACCTGTATGCCAAGCAGCACTTGCTGCTTCTACCAGGCAAGGCGACTGTGGCTTGGGCAGCAGACCATGCTGATTTGGAAGTGTGGCTGGTGCAAACAACAAGCTCTTCACCGGTGACTTGCTGGCACAGAGATGGCGAAACTCCCTGACGCATGAACAAGTGTTCAACCACAATCTGTTGTGTGGGGGGGGGGGAATGAAGCGTTCGTATGTGCAATCTTTGAGCTCAGCTTTCAAGATGAGGACTTGTTTGTTTCCACACTTGTGGAGCAGAATGCTTTATGCTCAAGTTGAGACGACTTCGACGGAAAATTGCCATTGCCGCGCCAAGGAAAAGTTGACTCTCAAGAGTGCCGCGATCACACGGCGTTTGGTGGCAGCAGCTGCGGCCTACATCTCCGTACTAATGCGAGGTCGTGTGAGTGTGGAATTGAAGGAGAACACGGTGATCGTGAAGCCCATCGCAGGTGCGCAAGTGTCTTTTTACTATGGCGTTGAGAACTGGTTTGGCTCTCATTATTTTGCTTGTTGGGCCAATTGAGCAGCGATCAAAAATGCTCAAAGCAATTTAAGTAAGGGAGCGCTGAAATCAATCCGCGCGGAAGGTTTTCTGCAGGCCGCGGAAGCTTGCGGAAGGGCCGGCGGACTTGACTAAGAGATTTGCGCAGAGGAAGGGGGACATTTTTGGAGCGTCAAAAGCGTGTAGAAATATTTTGCTCTCAAGCGATTTGTTCAGGCCCCACAAATCGTTTTTGCTCCCGGTTTTGCTCCCGGGGCTTAAAAACGATTTGTTCGGGCATCGTTTCCGCACCCCGGGCTTGCAAGTGGCTTCACAATCTGTTTTAGCCGTCACGCCGCAAGAGGCACAACTTTGCTAGCAGAGCCCGGGGGAGGTCTCGAGCTCCGAGACTTTGCGCGTAGTAGAATGGCCCCATTTTCCCGAGTCACCACGCATCTTGGAAAGGGCTGGCTGGGCCGACATTTACTTTTCAATCAAAGCGAAGCAGCCAGGGCCAAAAAACGATTTGTTCGGGCCCAACAAATCGGTTTTGGTCCCGGGGCTGAAAAACGATTTGTTCGGGCCCAACAAATCGTTTTTAACAAATCGTTTTTGCTCCCGGGGCTGAAAAACGATTTGTTCGGGCCCAACAAATCGTTTTTGCTCCCGAGGCTGAAAAACGATTTGTTCGGGCCCAACAAATCGTTTTTGCTCCCGGGGTAAATCGTTTTTTGCTCCCAGGGCTGAAAAACGATTTGTTCGGGCCCAACAAATCGTTTTTGCTCCAACAAATCGTTTTTGCTCCCGGGGCTAAAAAACGATTTGTTCGGGCCCAACAAATCGTTTTTGCTCCCGGGGGTGAAAAACGATTTGTTCGGGCCCAACAAATCGTTTTTGCTCCCGGGGCTTAATAACGATTTGTTCGGGCTAGACAAATCGTTTTTGCTCCCGGGGCTTAAGAACGATTTGTTCGGGCTAAACAAATCGTTTTCGCTCCCGGGGCTGAAAAACGATTTGTCAAACAAATCGTTCTTGCTCCCGGGGCTTAAAAACAATGTGTTTGGGCTAAACCAATCCTTTTTTGCTCCCGGGGCTTAAAAACGATTTGTTCTGGCCAAACAAATCGTTTTTGCTCCCGGGGGTGAAAAACGATTTGTTCGGGCCCAACAAATTGTTTTTTTCTCCCGGGGCTTAAAAATGATTTGATCGGGCCCAACAAATCGTTTTTGCTCCCGGGGCTTAAAAACGATTTGTTGGGGCTAAACAAATCTTTTTTTAAACCCCGGGCCTTACATGCGTGGAGATTGATGTTGGGCTGAATTCGCGGAACACTGGAGGAAGGGCGCGGAAGGACCGCGGAAGGGTTCCGTGATTTGGATGACTTGTGTGCGATGCGATGTGTTGTTCTCGTTGGCCCTGTGCGGGAATCGTAGCCGCGGTGTGTCGTGAGGCTTCACGTTTGCGTTGCAAATCTATTGGGATTCGCGTTTCAGGGCTCGTCGTGACCCATAAACCATTTGCTACAGCCGTCTACTGCTCGTAACAGAAACTGGATGGCTCCACGTTGCACAAGGATGTCCCAAGCACAGGCTCGCAATCTCTTCAGGGCTTCCCCAGCATGGCTGTTTCACTTACCTGTTTCTAGCGTCCAATCCAAAGCCATGGGCCGATCTGGCCTCATCTTCTCGTGGATCTAGTTGTGTTGGCTTGGCAAGAAAGAGACGCAAGCCGCGGAAGCCGCGGAAGGGAAATGAGAGCGCGGAAGCAAACGCCCGCAGCGCGGAAGCGCGCGGAAGCACGCGGAAGCGCCAAATGATATCATCGCAATTTGGCCTACTGATTTTGATCACCGCTCAATTGATGAGTGAATAAGGTCATTCCTTTCGAACCAATGAGCTTCAAAGCGCCTCTGCGATCAGTCTGACTGCCAAAGTTCGCGATAGCTCCTTGCAGAGCCGAGAACTTGCTGAAGCCATGATGGACCGGTGCCTCGTGGAGGAAAGCCAAGAGCGAGTCTTGGCAGGCTCCAGGGACATCTTCCTCAAGTACACTCATTGCCGAAATGTGTACATGGAAATCCT
The DNA here is from genome assembly GCA_963377175.1 of Effrenium voratum. NCBI lineage: Eukaryota > Dinophyceae > Suessiales > Symbiodiniaceae > Effrenium > Effrenium voratum. The sequence continues at coordinate 349,870 of CAUJNA010003642.1, read as the reverse complement.
GCAGAAAGGTGCCGCCATTGCGCTGGTGTCAGTGGCAGGCAGTGAAGATGGCTTGCAGCTGTCAGTCGCAATCACTTTGCTGATGGCTGCAACAAGCGGAATGGTGCAGCCATTTTTGCAGCCACAGGCCAGAAAGCAACCTGCTAGTCAACATGCTGCAACCGTTCAAACATGACCCCCAAAGTCACAATACCAAATTCATGACGTTTTGTTCTCAAGAGAGTTTCCTGTTCATTTTGAACTTTGCATGTTCAACCCCTGGAGATCAACGCTCTCCAATGCTGCTGCTTTTTGTGCTTGGCTCTGGCGTCGGTGAGCTTCAGCTTTCAAATGGCTTGGTTCCTTGGCAGTTTTTGCTCGCACCGTAGACTCGGCACTGAGAGGTTGGACATCTTTCCGGGGCCTTGATGGCTCTGAGGCTCAGGAAAGGTGCCCGGGTTCATTGCTTGGGAAGCTGGAAGGGTGAGACAGCTTGAAGATGTACTCGCTAACTTGAGTTGTGTAAACAGGTCTTTGCTTTTGTTTTGCAACACATGATCTCCGGCGCATTGCGGGCAGAGGAAAAGTGAGGAATGAGGCATCGGAAATGCCCTTGTTGACGCTTGTTTGCGCTCGAAGCTTCAAAGCAGTAGGAAGCCGTGTTCAAGAAGATATGTTTAAGAAGGTCACGCATGCAGTTATGTTTCCTACAAAAACGTCTTCCGGTGCCTTCTGAGCGAAGATTGGTGTTCTCTTAACGAACAACAATGAGTTTCTCCACGCAACGCGCAGCACTTGAAATCATCGCAACGCCTCTCTTTGCCCAGGTTGAGTCGCTTCGCCTTGGCGTTGCCTTTCCTGCTCAGCGCCTTCTTAGCCCTAAGGCCCGACAGCACGGAAAGCCTCTCGGTACGACTCTGGGAACAGCTGAAGCAGCAGATTCCAAAGCTGGAAGATGCTTGGTGTACGTTGGAGTCGTTGGTCGTTGTTCTTTTGCGCTTCTTAATTTGGAAGCCGGTTGGTCAGATTGGTAGCCATGGTTGATTTGTTGGTTGTTTGGGGGCTTTATCAGGTGAGGTGTTGGTCTCAAATGGATCGGTAAGACCATGCTTGCTCCTGTGAATTTCTGTTTCTTATCAAATCTGCCTTGTAAAATGATTGTTTCTTTTTGAACCTTTTCGTGCTGATCGCTCTTTGAGGATGGCAAAGCAGTGGAGGTCGTCGCCGAAGCTTGATTGATTTGGGAAATTGAAATGCTTCGGATCATGATCCGATTTCATATCTTTTTCTGTTCATCGTGTCCAGGCATTCTTTGCTTGAGTCTGAGTAGGGTGGACATGGCACCACCAGGGGCCTGATTCCGAGGAGACCTTTACCTTCATATGAACGAGAACCTGCGTGGCGTCGCATCCCACCACGCCCCTTGCAGCCGCCGAGACGACTGCGAGTGAAACAAGTCCGAGCCGCAGGAATGCCAAGTTGAGTAATCTCTTGTTGGGCAGAAGCCGCCGCGAAGTTGTGCCTGCAAATTTATTCTTAGTTCAGTCTCTGATGCGTAGTGAAAGGATTGTTTGATTTGGGCCGTATGGTATGATGAAGCAGGTGGAGTATCACTCGTTCTCAGAGCTTTTGACGAGGATCGGTTGACCAGATCAGGGAGTGTTGTTGGCCATTTACTGATGAAGAAGGGAGACATCCTATTTCCCACCAGCATATGCCATCATACAATTATGCATCTCCAGACTCAATTAACCCGCCTGCCCGTTTGTCTTGTTGATTCACTGTTTCCCCTTTTTTTTGCCGTTTTGCTTTGCTCTTATTTACTGCTCCCCTTTTTACAGTTTTGCTTTTGGCAGGGGGTCTCAGTCTGGACAAGAAGTCCCGTTTGATCAGGCCAGCGCAGCTCTGAAGCCTAGCGCGGGCCCGAGTCGACGGGGTCGAGTTGAATTCAAAGAGCCCGATGTGTTCGATTCGCTTTGGGACTATCCTTTGCCATCTTTACACCCCAGGTGCAACCAGGGATTCCCCGCCCCTTATTTGTTTGGCCTTTGTTTTGGTGAAGGAGATGCCCTTTTTCTCAACCAACCATACAAGGATGCCCTTTGTTTAGGGAAATCCAGTATGATGGACTAAAGTTCAAATTTCCTGCCAGCACCTCCAACCACTGCTTTTTTGGACTGTGGGATTTTGGGCATGGGAGAAACGCCGCTGGGACCCGGGTTTGAGCTTGAACTTTGACCAAGGTAGAGGTTCAAGGGACCCGCCAAACAAGAAGGGACACGTTGTGGATGGACAAATCGCTAATGTTAGATAGCGATTCATAAAACGGGAGTGAATACAGACAAAACATCTCAAAATGATTCACTCTCCTGAAAAGCAAAAAGGGTAGGTATTACAGAAAAAATCAGCCCGAAATGCCGAAAATATGTAACCTTCCAAGAATGGACTATTTTTGAGGGTTGAAACGTTTGAGTCCAGCCAGAAATGTCCAGAATTTCTGGATTGCTTCCTGTCCCAAACCACCAAATTCCTTATCAATCCCTTTACTAGAAGATGCACCCTGACAAATTTTCAAGGGGGTGGCACACGGAACCCCCAGGAAGGCAATAATGCAGTTTGTTTAAGGGTAGGGAATTGTGAAGAAAAATGCTAGGGCAGCCTGCCAAGAAGAAAGCCCTGCTGTTCTCAGACAAAGCCAGAACAGTCCAGAATCTTTTGATTGCTTCCTGTCCCAAAACCGCAAAATTCCTTATCAATCCCTTTACTAAAAGATGCACCCTGACAAATTCTCAAGGGGGTGGCACACGGAACCCCCAAGAAGGCAATAATGCAGTTTGTTTAAGGGTAGGGAATTGTGAAAAAAAATGGCAGGGCAGCCTGCCAAGAAGAAGAACCAATACTAAACCAATTCTAAACTGTAGTGAGTCAACTGAAAAGAATACTAAACCAATACTAAACCAATTCTAAACAATACTTACTGGAAAACTACTCAGGCAGGTCCCAGTCTGACCCCCATTTTGTTTTTGGGGTGCTCGCTATTGACCCCCCCTCTCCAATTCGTTTGAGGGGGGGGGGGCCTTTATTAATCACTCTCCAACATTACACCACTTTGGGATGGATCAAGTCCTATGAATACTTGAATCAACTTCCTACCCATATGGTGTGAAATGGGAATTTTGTCCAACCGGTGTTGATATCAGTTTCCCGATAATTTGGACCATGCATTCCAATCATAGCTTTTAATTTAACTTCCCCCGTCTGCTTGCTTCAGGAATCTGGAGGGCCAAGTGAGTTCCCAACTTGGCTGTTATGGGGTCGGAAGCCTGCCCGTGTTTAGACCGAATATTCCTTCAGCGACTGAGACGCTTTGCTGATGGCTGCGCAGAAGGAGGTGTTTGCTCAAAGTCTGGGAAGCCCCAAGGAAGTCATACTCGACTTGGTTGTGTTTGTTGCTACCTTCAACATCCTCCAAGATGCCACTCTCGCTGGATCCCACTTATCAGATAAGCCATTGTCCTCAGCTACCATTCCTGCAGGTGAATGGGCTTGTCTTTTGTGCTCAGTAGCTGTTTTGTGGTTGTTTTTTGACGGAACCCTCAACTGCAATCACTGGGACTTTCCCTTTTCTGGCGAGGCTGGCTACATGGAACTGCGGTTTGGTCAACTTTGCCGGTCACCCGTCTCAAGCCAAAACACAGGGGACTCACCAAGACACGGATTTCCTATGTGGCGTAGTTCGAATCCATTAGAAGGTAGGGATCGTGTCCCTAGGCGCAAAGCAGCGGCGCGGAAATGCTGAACCGGGTGCACCGCTGGCCCTCTTCTTTAGGGCCATTGTGGATGCATTTGTTGAGAAAGTATTCGGGAGATTATTAGGAGTCTTGTGGATTCATTTTTTATGTTGTTCTTTGGTCTCAGACGTGGAAAGAGGGCCAGCATGACTCGTAAATCTCAGACGAGGACCGTGAGAAAATGTGACGAATTGTTCAATCAGCCTACGAGAGCTGCAAATGGCTTGAGCCTTTGCTTCATCCCCCAGGCGCAAATATCGAGATTCGGAGCCCTCCGACGCAACGTCGTTTGGCGTCTTGACGTTGGGCCAAAGTTCATTTTAGATGGCCAGAATTACGTTGACTACGCTGTTCTGGGACTGTGACGGTAAGCAGATAAGAAGAAACAACATGGGCAAGTTGCAAACCGATTCGGGGCTGACGAGCTAGCTCACCATGGTGAAGGTGCCTCACTTCAGGTTTTCCTTGTAGCGCCATGTTGGAAAATGAGTCCGTGTTAGGCGAGGTGAGACGAGGGAGCGTTTTGCATAGCTCAAACAAATCATCGAGGGAAACGTGAGGCATTCGTCCCGCCTGCATTTGACGGCACTTAGACTCAGACATGCAGGTGATTTGAGCTGTCTAACCATCCACGAACCAAATGATATGCATCAAGCTTGGTAGCCTTGATAGAATTAACAGTCAGCGGGTCAAGCACCGCTTACATGACAACCACTCTTCAAACAGTTTTCACTCCTAGTTGCTGCAGCTTGATTCTACCATGACCGGTGTTTGGTTGATCCGAATTCAGCCGTTAGATCTGTTGGAAACTGTCGCTTTTGCTTCAGTTTCGGTGTTTTACCGCCAAAGCCTAAATTGTGACCTTCGTGTTGCTTGTTCGAGCGCATAAACTCCAGCTACCAGAAGGGGCAACCAGGTGTCTTACTTTTTGGTATTGTTAGCGGTTGCGTGCTCACCATTGACATCGACATAGAATGGCCATGGGACGTCACCAAAGCCCCACCCGAAAGTTCTTGTGGTTCGCAAAACACACTGACCTGAAAAACCAACATGGCCCAAAGCGGTGGGTTTTCCATATTTTTTCCTTGGACCAAAAAATGGTACCCGAAAACCCACCCGCCCGGCCACACTTTGGCGTGAAGATACACGTGCTAGGAAAGGATGAGGACTGATGTGTCCTGCGAAACTATCGATTCACTCACTTCCAGAAAATGTATCCTTACGGCCGAAGTTGATCTCGCAATCGGAACAGTCTTGACGCTGAAGTCCAAAGAGTCAGAGTCTTGCGAGGCATGGGTCCTAGCTTGAGGAAGCTGATCCTAGCTTGAGGAAGCTGATCCTAGCTTGAGGAAGCTGATCCTAGCTTGAGGAAGCTGATCCTAGCTTGAGGAAGCTGATCATGGTTGTTGCTGCACGCTGGTGGATTCTTAGTTCTTGCTGTAACTCTCCGATGAATCTCCTTGCCAGTTTTTGCTGTAGTCACTGTAGTCCTTCCAACTGGAAGGGTGGAAAAGCCTTTGTGGTAGCTGTACCTGTTGCAATCCTGCTTGCTGCAAGCCTTCCATTCCTTCATGCGCTGGTTGCTGACTTTATTGGTCTCGCTTTTGCTCTTGATGTACACCGCGAGAGGAGCGCGCCAGTCGCTGTCGGTCCCTGCGTTCATAAGCATCTCGTTTGAATACGTTCTGCAGAGGAAAACTGAAAGTCGCTGATGGTCAGCTTGGGTTATCTTCGAATGCTCTCCTGCGATCCTCGTCACAGGTGCGGTGCTGTCTTCCTGTGTCAATCAGATTGGGGATTGGAGAATTCTCCAAGCAGATTGGGGGAAAATTATCCTATAAGATTGGAGAATTCCTCAATCAGTCAGTTGAAGAATATTCCAATCAGATTGTTTGGGGTGTTGGAGAATGGGCTTGCCTAGATGGGAGTTTCAGAGCCTTTTTTTGGAAATTAAGCATTTCGATGGATAAAATTGCGTGAGGAACACATGGGAGAATCTTCCAATCAGATTGCAGAACTCTCCAATCCGATTAGGAGATTGGATAATTGTTGAACCAGATTGGAGAGTTCTCCAATCAGATGAATTCTATAATCAGATTGGCCAATTGTTCAGACCATTCTGCAATCCGATTGGATAGTTCTTTTTAAGCTGATTGGATAGTTAACTCATGCGGCCATACGGCAGTGGTAAATTCACGTGTGTCAGTTCAACGAGTGCATGCGTTCAGTCAGACTGGCACATGTGGGTGGCTTGCACTGTGTAATTGAATGCCGCACTCAATGATCGAAGCCGGGATCTGACGGTGCTACATTGCTACATCGTGCACATGCTGCTGGCTCAGAATTCGTCCACCGAAAACCAGAGTGCGATTCATTCCAGTTTCTCTTATTCAGATCCACAGCCCCCTCCACTATTGAGATCAGGCAGATTTAAAGCTCGACCAGAAACACAACACTTCACACTGCAAGAAAGCTCTCCCAGCGAGGGCCGACCATGTTCACAGAAAAAAACCGCCCTTAGGCGCAGATCCGGTTCGGTCTGAAGGGTTCCGCACCCATCGTGAGAGACCCGTGTCGTGATTCGGGTGGCCATGCGCCACGAGGGCCAAGATCGAGAGCGCCGCAAGGCGTCTTGCGTGGGTGGGAGGCCGACCTTGGCTGCCAATTTGGCCGGTAACTTCCGTTTTTGTTTCCCTCAAAACAACACACAACAAACAATGAGAGGGTACCTCAACGAAAAAGCATTCTCACGTGTTTGCACTAGGAACCAAGCTCACCTGTGATGTTGCTGGCTTGCGTGGGGAACCGCGGTCTTTTTCGCCGGGTGTCTTCGAAATCCAGCAAAACATGGTTTTCCTCTTTTGCCATGCTCAGTGTTGTTTCCCAGTTTCCGTTACCTGCCCTTAGCTAACCTTTCGGTTCTGTATTCGTTCTTTCAACCAGCATCAAGAAAATCAAAGTGGTGCCTTTCTTGTTGACTGTTTGAAAGGGAGTCTAAGTCTAGCCATGTTTCAAAGTGGTGTCTTGCTTGTACGTGCTTCCTGAGTGCTACAAAGGTCTTTGCCTTTCACACCATCTGTGCCCGGCCCGGGGATCATGCCTCACTTTTGTCAGGAGATTTGTTGCCAGGCTGAGACCTTGCCCCCCGCCTCTTTTCCCGAGCGAAAACAGGCGATTGCTGTGTAAACAAACAGTTTACTGGGAAATGCAGGTTAATAAACCCCTGGGTGAACAGTAGGGAGGTGTCTACCTTTTAAAGCTTGGATTTCAGGCCACTTTTGGACGGAGCACCAAGCATTCATACTGTCGATGGGCGAAATGCATTTCGCACCGCCTAAGAAAGCCTGGTTTCCAATTACTTCGATTCCCCTGCACAGGGCTCCTTAAAAGATACATGTTGCAGCCATTTGAAACATGTTGCTTTTTCCACCAAAGTACGGGGAAACCACCATTGACAAGTTGCAATGCTCAGGTGTTGTCATGCATCCAGATCCCTGCTGTACCAAAGAAGTGAACGAACTCCGGGCTTGGGGCCCAACGAGTTTGGCCGAAAGATCTTCGATCCGAGGGGTGTTCTCCTTTTTTTTGGGTGGGCATCAGCTTTGAGCTCACGCAGACAAAAAGCAACAACAGAACCATGTGTTCCAATTTCAAGTCGCCTTGCTCCACCAGAAACACCCCGGTCTTTTAGACAACTGTAGCTTTCTAACGCACATAGCAAACTCATAGCAAACAGACACTCAATACCAGATGTTACTTGGGTATAAGTCAAAATTCAACCACCAGAAAAACCGCAGGATTGAGTCCTGCTATTTCTACTTCCCAGAAACCCCCCCATTTTCCCCATTTTGGGGTGACCCGATTTTTGACCCACGGGCAAGCACGCCGTTTGTTCCCTTAAAGCACGCAAGGGGCATCGGCTTCCGCGAGAATTATTCCCCGGCTTCGGGGGCTCCCCGGTAGAACCGGGGCTTCAAATCAAACCAAACCGTCCAGGGTTGTGGTTGATCACAAGGGGTTTTCCCAACCACTTCTGTGATACCTGCGGGAATCTCTCCCTGTATATGCGGGGTTAGACTTTGGGAAGCCCTTTTTGTTGTATCACAGAAGTGGTCACTTCCCACAGCCCTGAAACCGTCCAAACCGAAGAAAAACTACGGGGTACAGAAGGTGCAGACAAAAAAAAAAAAAACGCCTCCAAAGCCTCCAACAAAGCATCCAAACCAACGAGAGGGAAGCTGAAATTTCCAGCGGCGCCTGGGTGCTTGGCCCAGTTTTGTGTCCTCCTGTTCACATCAGCTTAAGAACCCTGTTTTCCCAATGCCATGCCCCAAGGAACCTGTGGATTCTAGAATCCACCATCCTGTTTTCTATTTTTCGGGGATGTGCAAAGCACATCCGGAGCTAGGCTAGGCTTGCCAAAAATGGCCGGGCCCCTTCTGCCTCCTTGAATTAGTTTAAAACCAGCGCAAAGAAGCAAAGAGTTGGGTCGACCATGTTTAGGGCAGCAACAAAACATTCAGTTTTTTGCAATCCCGGAACATCAGCTTTGAGTTCACAAACAAAGCACTCAGAGCCAGATGTTCCAAATTTGAGTCAACTTGCTCGTTTTCCATGGAATTTATCAGGTATCGGCTAGTTGGTGGTTTGGATTGGTGGTTTGGGATTTGAACCCATGGTTCTTGTAGAACGCACATGTGCAACTACCCTCAACAAAAACCGCCAAACCACCGGTTCGGCTCCAATCCGCCAAATAAGGGGTAGCTGATTGATTAATTGTGGATGGACAAGATCCGCTTCGGACCAGTTGGATAAAACCTTATGACTGAAGACTAGTAGGGGGAAGCTCATTCTCCCATGGCCACTGGGGGAAAAGGGTATAACTTATTTGGGTTTTCCGTGTTCGACCTCTAAAAGTTATTCACTTTTAGCAGAGCAGAAAGCAACCAAGATTTGATGCGAACTGGGCCACTAGTTGGAGGGAAGCTGATTCTACCCTCGAAGCTGAGGTGCGCAAGCTCACACGACTGGGAAGCCTCAAAAAACGAGAGGCAAGTGGAGAATCACTCAGGTCCACACGTGAGAGTCAGGAAACCAAAAGTTCTGACTTGCGAACTGAGTTTAGCAGGGCTCGCTTAGAAGATCTCCATTTTGCCACCATTTGAAACATGTTGCTTTTTCAACACCAAAATAAAAGGACACCACCATTTACAAGTTGCAATGTTCAGGTATATGCATGCGGATCCCGGTTTATAACTCACTTTTTGAGTTCATGAACTTCAGCAACTGTTTGGGCTTGGACCATTTTAGTGGTCAATAGGAAAAACTGGATTTTGGAAGTAGCTTTTCCTGACCAGTCCACTCAGGAAGTCAGCTGTGAAACTACCCTTAACCACCAAACCACCAATCCAAACCACCAATTAGAGGGAATCTGACCAATCCAGAAGTGAGATAAATTACTATAAACCATCCAACTGACGTTTTCCTTTCTTCGGGAATCCCATTCCGGTTTTCAACCACATTCCCTACTTATCGCACCAGCAAGATAAAGTGAATCCCATTTTCAACCACAGTACCTACGTATCGCACCAGCAAGACAAAGTAAACCCATTTTCAACCACACTACCTACTTAGCGCGCCGGCAAAGTGAATCCCATGTTCAACCACGTTCCCTTCTCGCAGCAGCAAGACAAAATGAACCACGGAAACCAAGCCCCAAAGCCGCTCGCTCCGCCGGCCAAATGTTTGTTTGCCGAAGGCCAAGGAAGCCGAGCTGGCGCTGAAAAGCGGGGGAGCGAGCGGCGAGAGAGAGGGAGAGGGATCGGGGGCTGGAGTCCTTCTAGGAGTTTCCTTGGATTTTTTTGGCTGGTTACCCACACACAAAAACGCACAAACATGTACAAACACAGAAAAAATACCGAAAACAAGACATCTTTCCCGGGATCCGAATCTTGTCAGGAAACCTTCAAGAAACCAGGGGAAACGGATTCGGTTCTTGAAAAGAACGATGGTTGAAAAGAATGGAAAAGGAATCAACCCCTAGAGTCTTGCGGGTTTCAACGAAGCAATGGCTGTGGTGGTCAAAAAATGAGTAGCCCCAAACAATGGGTTGCTTTTTAGAACCAAAGAGCAAAAAACGCCAGCGGTTTGTGTTGCGAAGTTAAAAGTTTGAGCCGCACCCAAGCGGGTGTCCCATTCTTGTTTCAAGATTGATTTGGTCTTGAAAATATCTAACAATGGTGATGTTGGTTTCCGCTTGAAAGTTCCAACGCTGACGGAGGAAAGGTACATGGGTGGCTATGCGAATGTGGTCAACCGGGAGTGGAAGCATAACACCAGAGACAAGAGGCCTAGGCAAGATCGTAAGACTCCTCTCTCCCAGAGCTCATGGACTTTGAACTTTTTGGGAAGACCATGCTAGTGGTAGATACACAGTTTGCACCTGCTCGGGGTGAGCAGACTGATTTTGGCCAATACCGGGTAAAAGCTTGCTTGAGGCAATGTGGGGGCTTCTTGTGATCGCTTCCCGAAACGCCAAGGAGATGGAGTTTTTGAGCAGGCTTGGCCTTTGGACATGTTCGTTGATCAGTCCTTTTCCTTTCCCAGCAATAACGAAGTGTCAAAACCACAAGACTAGCTCGTTCTTTGCCACAAGCAAACATATTATATATATATATATATATATTATATACGTATACACATTACGACCCCTACTACAACTGATATTTTTTCATGGTGTTTCTCAGTAGGGGAACTCTTATTCTTCTGGGAGCATGTTTGAGAGGTGAACAGAGGGACTGAAGGGGGTCATAAACAAGGGGGGTAATACCGAAACATCTCAAATTCCTTTGAAGGAGATGGTCAGATCAAAGCCAAGCCTAAGGGCCCCGAATCTGTTTTGGGCTTTGCTTTCAGGTTGACACAGGGAACCCACCCTCTTGGCGTTTACCCGGCAATCATAATACATGTACAGTCAAAGATTTGCCCCACTGACCCCCAGACCAAACCACAAAGAAGCAAAATAAGCCTTATTGGGAGCTTATTTACGCCTAATTTACCCTTGTTGTTATCCTTAAGGGGTAGGGTTTGGTGGCACAACAATTGAACGAGAGGGCTGTGTTGTTTATTCCCCAACAGCTGTTGGGTCAATTCGGCGATTCCTAGTTTTGGGGTGGCCACTTTGGCTCATGTTGTGGGGAGGTTCCAGGGTTGTTGGGAAGTGTCTTGGGCGTATGTCCTCTAGGGAAAACTGGCGTTTTCGTCATTTTGGGATCCTCTGGTGGACGTCATATGTCGGATGTTTGTCAACCATTTGGCAACTACGAAGCGACAAAAGTCGATGTAAGTCAACTTGGGGCCGACTATTTCCCTCCGAAAACCTGGGTATGGCTCCAAAAACCGGTACTAAAATGGAACCCTGGTGAGTGGAAACATGGACCAAAAGCTGCGTAACCCTAGCTCTTAAATTTTGAGCCACAGCCACCTCTCGCAGGCGCGTATCCCGTTCCGGAGGCGCCGGGGCCGCGGCTTTTGGCCACTGCTTGCGTCCCGCTTTTTGTGAGGTCCAGGAGCAAAGTCCAACAGCCCCAGTTGGTGTGTGCGTGTTTTGTGTTCCCGTTGATTCCTTTTTTCAAAACAAGTGTCTAAAAGCCAGCAAGCTTTTCTAGTCAGAATCCAATCTGGGGAGGGGAAAGGCAGTAGCAGCTTTGGGGGGCGTTTCTTTCAAAGGGGTTGTGACGCAACAAGCTTCGGCTCGAACTCAAGCAAAGGTTTTTCAGGGAATTGCAAATGTGGGAAGTGCAGGTCATTTGGCATTTCTTTGCGCCTCGGGAAGCACCAACAGAAATGCACTGAACACTGATCTTTGGACACAAGTCATTCTCCAAAGTAACTTTCATTTTGGTGAACGTGGTTGGGATCCTGTGGCTTTTTGGCATCGTTTCGGGTTCGCCACAAGAGGCAAGACTGCTGAGAACCACTATGATCTTTCGCAAGGACTGGTCAAGCGACTGCAGGCGAAAATATGTGGTACGACTTGCCATGAAGGCCATCTCAAGCAAGGTCGCTTGAGTGTGGGGCTCATATCTACAACGCAAACCTGGTTATTTTTTGCCCTGACACCCTGGGGTTCAACCCCCATGAAAAGAATGGTTCACCCAATTTGGATGATGACAATCCTTAGGTAGACAATGGAAGTTGTATGAACCCCATTGACCAGGGGACAGTTGACCAAGGTCCTGTTCAATTCGCAGTTTTCTTCCTCAGGATTCCTTGCTCAGCACCATGGCCCGACACCCAAAAGACATAGAAGTTGATGCCTTGGCTTAGAGGCCCCTTCGAAACCCGGTTGCGTTGTGCCTCACTGCCGGAAACGACCACACTCCCTCAACGTGGAAGCTCCCAGGTCCCCTTTGGAAGAATTTTGTGTAATTTTAGCGAGCTCACCGATTCGGGGGTAGAACGAGCTCACCATGATAAAGGTGACTCACGCTGTGAGGGAGTTTATATCCGGATGGCCGCCATAGGGTGTGTCAAAACTGGCACCCCGTCAGGCTGTGCTGAAATCCCCATCCAACCAAACATGCTCCGGGCCTTTGAGTCAGGCAATCAACATGCTTTTAGCAAAATGGGGCGCATACCTCTGCCAATTCCCCTTAGTGCTTTGTGTTTTGTTTGGGGGGGTGCGGGTAGCTACCGTGCCGATTTTGGAAGTCCAATCGGGGTTTGCAAGAAAAACATGTGGCGGGGGGGGGGGGGGGGGGGGGGGGGGGGGCGTGTAGCACAAAAAAAAACAAATCCCTCCGGGCGGGGGGTGGGGTGTTGCGCTCACTAAGGCCAAAGAAAGAGACCACCAGCGTGGCGGGCTCCATCATCGAGTTCAGCACCGAGGCGGGCGAAGGCGAGAGCAAGAGGTTCTTCGGCGCGTGCTACGCGCTATGCGAGTTGCAAGCAGCACAGATTGCGGTCGGGGGAGCATAAGATATTTTTGTTTGGGGGGGAGACCATGTTTGCGGGAGAGAAAAGGCTTGGAATTATTCTTTGTGGGAAGACCATGTTAGTGGGAACAAAGAGTGTTTGGACTTGTTTTGGCTAATCTACCATGGTTGAAACCATAACGTTTGTTGGTATTTACGTTGGGGAATCGAATCATTCCAGCGCTTCTTAGGTGGTGCGAAATGGATCTTGTCTACCCACAGTATGTCTGCCTAATTTATGGCAAGCTCACCGATCCAAGAATAAAACAAGCTCACCTAAGGATCCTTTACTGGGGGATTCCTTGTTTCGGGTTTTGGACACATTGCGAAGATATGCAGATATGTACACTGGGTCAACGGTGGAGACCTTAGGTCCCTTGGGCAACTGACCGAATGCTTCCAGGCAAACCACCATAGGCTCATAGGTAGCCAGGGTTTCTTACCAGGTTTTACCATGGATCTCCCTTGACTTTGAAGCAGGCGGCACTGGGCATTGTAGTCTCAGGCAAGGCCTCAAACATATCTTTTGAGCGCCAATGTGTGTCACTCATGTGGCCGTGGCTCAAAATTAAACAGGAGGGGTTATGTTTCCACTTACCAGGGTTCCATTTTGGTTCCGGTTTTTTGAGCCACAGACATGTGGGTGCCTGGTATCCAGCAAACTACAATTCAGAATTTCAATTCTCACATTGAGGAGCCAACAATGATACCAGGGTCTCGGTGTTGGCTTGTCTTGGAATGCGTAACGGTCAATGGATGTTCCATGTCCTATGCTTTGCTGTGGGTAACTATCAGTTGACATACTGTAGATGGACAAGTTGACAAGTCCTTGCACCAGGCTGGACGAAACGCTAGAAAGATTGGAAGAAGCACATACCAGCTGGTGCAGACTTTTGACCATCCGCAATCACTTGCACTCCTAAAGATCTCGGGGTTCCGGGAACGAGAACTCCATGTTGGACAACTCAATGCCACGTTGGCTTCCATGGCCTTGGCGGTTTGCACGGGTCAAGTGGAATGTGATGGAACGAACCTTGCACGTCCCATGTTCGCGTGGGAGGGTTCCGACCCCCATGTTTTGGGCGATTGAACCGTTTGGATTGAGACTTGATACGTCCCACGAAATGGGAAGAGCTACCCACGGTCATTTGGGGGCCAGGATTTGTTTTGTTTGTCAACCCCAATGTGAACAAAGGTAGGCCTTTGCCAAGGGATCACGGACCGAGGACCATTCGTGGATCGAATCATTGTAGCTTGCTTAAAGGCGTCCCAAATCGGACGGATCACGCATTGCGTTTTATGTTTTTTCAAGTTTTTGCCTTTCCCATTCAAGATGCAACGCTTGGGCTAACAACCAAACCCCTCGAGAGAGACTTACCTTTGCCTAGTTCTTGTTTTCCAGGGACGGTTAGCGCATCTTCCCTTCCATGCCCATGACGCGAGGCCGATGAATGAATGAATGAATGAATGAATGAATGAATGAATGAATGAATAAAGGTTTTCCAGGGAATCTATCATCGGACTCCAGCAAAAGGAGCAAAAACGCCCCCGGAGTCTTTTCCGTCGAGTCCATCCGTCTGTCGCCTGGTCGGCCTAGGCGCGGGAGGATCCCAATGAGGGCCTCACCTTTGGGGATATGCCAGGCGCCCGAAATCCGCTGACCTGGTCACACACACACAAACACACACACACACACGCACGCACGCACGCACGCACGCACGCACGCACGCACGCACGCACGCACGCACGCACGCACGCTACGAGATGCACTGCAACTGCACAGCACAGAACAGAAACAGCAACACGAACACGCACAGAGCACGCACGCCAGCGCACACACACACACACACAGGACACACACACACAACGACATCACTTGTGCACACAAGCACACAGCACACACATACTTGGCTTTGGAATTGGTCTTAAGGGAACGGAGGAGTTCAATCTCTCCCTCAGTCCAAGGCTGCGAGGCTTCAGGTTCGGCCTCAGTAGAGGCATCAGTCCTGGTCGATGTGGTAGCTTCGCTTGGTCCACGAGCAGGTTTGGATGCCGTAGATCGTGAGGAAGCCAAATCACGTGTGCGGCGAGCTCGTTTTTTGTCGGGAGAAGACGGAGGAGGAGTGGGCGGGGTCCAATGATCAGGGAATTGTTCGTCATGATCAGTGGGAAGGTGTTCATCTGGAGCATCAGGAGGTGGCTCAAAGAGGTCCTCGAGGGGGGCCAGGAGGGGTGTTGGTGGTGAGTTGGTCAGGTCCTCAATGGCGGGGTTGAGCGTGGCCTCCGGTGCCAAATCAGGTTCGGCAGTCGGACTCTCAGTGAACTCGCGGATGGTGGCGATGCCTTGTTGGGCAATGCCAAGGATGAGTTCGAAGTCTTGGAGCAGCTGGCGTGCTGTGTTGGTATCCATGCTCGCAACGGATTTTAGTCAAACAGTCAAACAGCTGCGGCACGAAAATCAGGTCAAATCTGTCAGGATGCAAAGGCAGAGAAGAAAACCAGTGTGGTTTCGCAAAGGACGGTTTTTCTTCTCTTTGTAAGGTGAAACCGTGTTGGAGGTACAACCTCTTCAACATTGTAAGATCGTGATCTCGCTGAAATTCAGGAAAGGAAACTCGGCTGATCAGCGTGCGTCTGGAATAATATCCAGATTCCTTATGTATCATTGGTGCGGCTGACTTTACGGAGAGCATGTTGTGCTTCTCATGCGAGGGAATGAAGGAGATGGTGCTGCTTGTGAGGTTCAGACGGAACCCCAAGAAGTCCAGGGCGGCTTCTGTTTCCAGGAAGATGTCTCCTCCATAGAAGTGTTCGTCGCACAGTATGTTGGCTGCCGGAGTCGAGAGCCACCTGGGGGTTGCGATCACGAGTCTGTTGTCCACGTAGCGGAGCAGGAGAGTATCTTCAACGGAGCGAAGTCCCGATGTGGTGTGAGTGTTGGTCCAACATTGTTCGGCGACCGCGATCACCATCAAACAGAGAGCTGGGGACGCGGGGGATCCCATCGGTGCCCCACGTGTTTGCCTGAATGAACGAAGGCCGACAGAGAAGATCTGCATGTCAAGGGTGGCCTGAATGATCTCGGGGATGTCGTCGAGCCACAGGGTGCGTTGTGTGGGTTTGTGTCGGCGACGGCGTCCGTTGTAGACGCGGGTGATGGCAGAGGTGTCAAGTGTGTCCACTGTGAGGTGTGTGGTAGAGGAGTGTGGTTGTCGTTGTCGGTACCAGGTTAGCAGTAGTCGCCAGGCTGCTAAGAAGCGGTCTTTGTCGATGGAGGTGAAAAAACCGGAAAGGTCCTGGTTTCGGTAGTCCAAATGGGTGTGGCCGAGGCTTAGAAACTCGTGCAAGGACCGCATGAGTTCAAAGAGGTCGCCACCTGAAAACGCGTCAGGGCAAGCCGTGGCCACCATGCTGTGGAGGAGCTTGGCGAGAGCGTCGAGCATGGGTCGGAAGAAGGCGCCAATGAAACTGATGATGGGTCGGGCAGTGGTCCAGTGCTTCTTCCTCTTCGGGAGGATGTAGGCGTTGGCTGGCCTTCCGAATCCAGTCACGGCCCAAGGATAGCGGCCGCGGAATCTGGTGACAATGGTTTCTCGTAGTCGCTGGTGGATCTCAATGGCAGGGACCGGCAGAGGGGCGAAGATGGCAGGGTCCGCAAAAGTGGCTTCCAACATCTTGCCGTAGAGAACGGGGCAATAGATCATGAGTCGGGAGTCCGCATGGTCTTCGCAATGGCGGACAAGGGGTTCCAGGGTATGCAGAGCCCGTTGGACGTGGGCGTGAAGAAAGTACTGTGATGTGTGTGAAAGGTGGAGGTCGAAATGGAATTCGACAATAGTAGTGAGGGTTGATGGGTCGAGCGCGGGTAGGTTGTTGGTCCTGGCCCAGTGTTGAAATGCCTGGGTCAGGCGACTCATCAAGACCCCTCGTGGAGGAAAGAAGGAGTTGCGCATTGATCCGGATAGCATGTGGGCAGTGTCGGAGTCGAACAGCTCATGGGTGTCTGCACCGGAGAAAAGAAGGTGTCCGTCGTGCTTCGGGAGGGATGGGTGTCGTTGGGCGAGGTCGGTGCATGTGCAGGTTGTTTCACCGAGACTCCAGGTTTTTGCTGCCTGGAGATGTGAGAACAAGGCACTGGAGAGTCTCCGATGTGCCTTGAAGACAATGCGTGGTTGTGCCATGTGAAACGGTAAAGCGCTGCGAGTGGTAGATCGAATAAACCCGCGAAGTTGGGTTAAAAGCATGGATCGGAAGGAAGGATGGGCGAGGAAGGGTGCAAGCATCGGTCTGGAGGGGCCAGGTGGAATGAGGCCCCGGAATCGTAAACTGGATCGAATGGCGGAAAGGCATGCCTGGTGGTGTGGTTCAGGCAGGTGCGTGGCTATGCGATGAAGGACATAGAGAGCGGCGGGTGGGAAGTCTCTGCTCCGTATGTAACGGATGGCATCAAATCGTCGTAGAGTGTTGCTGCCAAGATCGCCCAAAAATCGCCACAAATCCAGGCGGTTGTTCATGCGCTTGGCCAGGAAGGCCTGTTGTAGGGCGATGGGTAGTCGTAGTCGGCGGCGTTTTCGCCAGATGGTGGCGAAGCCCATGTGCCGGGATTGGGAGAAGTCCAATTGGCGTATGAAGCCCGTGCGTGGCCGGAAATGTCTCTCGATGAAGCCAAAATTGAGAGACGGTTGCAGTTCCTGGATGTAGAACTGTTCAGTGGCAAATAGGTCCGTTGCTGGAACGGCAGTGTGAATGGGCACCGAGGTGTAGTGGTGGAAAATGTCAAAATGTGCCCACCACCGGACTGCTAGTTCGGCATTGACCAGATGATGTCGCTGAACTTGGAGTAGTTTGCGAAGTCGGCTGTGGTCCCGTGCCATGAGGGAGGTGCGAGTGGCTCCGAGGTAGAAAAAGGTCTGCCACTTTGGATGGCTGGTGAATCTCAGATAAACCGCTGAAGGGACAAGCTGAGAAGAGAAATCGGAAGCAGGGTTGTCCAGGCCAAGTCGAGTAAGCAGGGCTTTCAGTCTGCCGGAACCACAGGAGAGATGGCAGACGTCAAGTAGCTGAAGCTGTGCGAGTAGCCAGGAGCAAAAATGACGTGCGGTGACGTCATCGGTTGGGAAGAACCGAAGAGTGAAACGGAGGACAGTGAGAAATTGGCAGCAGTGGTGTTGCCAAAATTTGTGCTGCCTGGCTGTGCGTCGTTGTCGGTGTGCTGTTGAGAGTCACTGGTAGAAGTGACTCGCAGCGGCCAGGATGCGGCCCAAGGCCGATGACCCCAGTTTTGATAGGGTTCGCACCGGGATGCCCCATAGCACAGCGGCTCGTTCGAGTTGGGCTCTGGTGTCGGAGTCCAGTGTGGTTGCCCATTTTGCGCAGTCGTTGGACCAGCTTTTTAGGACTTGCTTGCTCTCTTTGCTGGTTTTCTGAGAGGTGATCCATCGCTGGACTTTGGTGTCGGAAATGTCGGGTGGGAAGTTGTTGGTGAGCCATTGGCAAACGTGGGGAGGTGGTTGGAGCAAGTCGCGGGGCTCCTTCCAAGTGGGTGGGGAGGGGAGGGGGGGAGGGGTCGGGGTGCCGCCGTGGGTGGAGGGGGCTGGAGGGTTGCCGCCGTGGGTGGGGGGAGCCGGGGGGGGTTGGGAGTCGTCTGCAATGCGAGTGGGCAGGGGTAGGGCGGGGGATCCGTCCTGCGGTGATGTGTCAGGTGTAGTCAACCGTGGTCGCTTCATGCCGAAGTCCAGGAGGGAGGCCTGAGATGGATCGGCTGGGCGTTTGTTGGATGAGGTAGGTGTGGGGGGGAGGGGGGGGGGATGAAGCCTGCTGGGCGAGTTGGTTGTGTGCGTCAGCAAGCTGTTGCTGAAGCTGGAGTATGGTGGCCGCGGAGGCCGGATCGGCCGTAGTGGTGGGTCGGAGGGAGATGAGGAAGTCGAAGATCTTGTTGGTGAGTAGCTTCATGGCTGCTGGTTTGGTGGTCGAGGCGCCCTCCTGCGTGGCTACATGGAGGGCGAGGGCGTCCAGGTCGAGGTGCCGTTGTCGGATTTGGCTGAGTAGTCCAGCAGCAAACACTGATTCCGGCATCGACTTTGCGACAACGATGCGGACTTCGCCTCCGTGGGCGAGGTGACGCAACCACCAACTGTTCCACTGTTCGTGCATGAGGTGGAGGAGGGGGACGCGAGCGATGTCTTGTCCCTCGATGCCCATTTGCCGAGTAAACGCGGTGTGCGTTATGACCTTGGGCAGGTCGTACCCCGCGACGCGGGTGGTGTCGTAGTGATCGTCGCCAGGGTTGAACTCGGCTGGTGTTGGGACTGAGTGGACGGGTCGAAGGGCCGGGGGAGGTTTGGTTTGCGAGGCGGTGGAGGGGGAGGGGAAAGGTGGAGGGCGGGTGAAGGGGCCGGGGGGAGGGGGGGGAAAGGGGTTGCCGCCGGGAGGGGGGGGGAGAGAGCCGCCAAAGGAGGGTGGACGAGGGCCGGGGTGTGGTGGGTAATGGGGAATAGGTGGGCCGTAGGTCTGACAGGGAGTCGGATGTGTAGTTGGCGGTGTCCATGTCGTGGAAGAGCATCCGTAGGAAGGTCCGGACAGGGCCCCGCACGGGTTTCCGGCCGTGTTGTTGCCGTACATGATGCCATGATGAAGGGATGCCGTGGGCGAAGGCTGAGGTGGTAAGTTTTGCCTTTGGAGCATCGGAACCAAACCTCGAGGGGGTTGGAAAGCCATGCGAAAACACGGGGAAAAGGAAAAGTTCGAACCAAAAGCTGGTGAGCGGAATCAAGCGGGTAAGGTCACAAGGCAAGAGAACGGTCGCAGAAAGGCAGAACAGCAAAGCAAAGAAAAAAGGCGATCAAACAGTGCACCAATTCTTTTCCTGGTTGGGTGGAAGATGGTACACTTGCGCCCCGCTAAGCCGGGCGCTGCAGCGCGATGCCTCTCAGCATCGCAAACTTGGAGTGAAGGCACCACTTTTTGCCTCGGCGGCATGCGAAGTGGCGCCGCACGTTGTGTTGATCCTCGTGGCTTCCCCCGGATTCGAGGATTTTGTGCTGATTGATGGAGCGTAGTTCCCCAAAAGCGATGGCGCCGAGTTGAGACTTTCCGATTGTAAAGTTCTGCAAGAGCTGGCCGAGCGTGTCGGGCGTGCATGCCGTGGGGGTGGCCTGAGCGTAGCATCCAAAGCTCGGGTAGTCATGGTTCTCGGGCCTCCAAGCAGCGGGTCGGATCATGTTCTCATGGCACATGCGGCGCACTCGATCCGGGGTGGTGCCGTGCACATACATGACAGCGTGATGGGAGGCCGTGCCGGATCCAGCTTCCGGGTCTCCGCCAGCAACTGGCCAAGGATGAGGTCGGGGAAACCAAGTGGTTGCGAACACCATGCCGTGTGATTCCCGTCCCAAGAGGTGGTAGAAGCTGGGATCGAACGGTATGGGATCATCCGTGTCCATGGTTCGCAGTTCCCAGCATTCCGCGAGGAGATCGGCATGTGAAGGTGGCAAAGCAGGGTCCAGGTCCATCAAAATGGCCTTAGTCTGTTCCACCCTGGAGATGTCCAAGGCTGGAAGCGGGTCCAGCTCCCCCAACTCCCTAGGCGTGGGAACTCGCAGCGGGTCAGTCTTGGCCGTGTCCATGACGTTTCTCCATAGATCAAGCCACCGGTTGTCGGAAGTGGTGGTGGCATTGATGTCCGCCTCCGATGGAGGGGGATCCAAATCACCGGTGTTGTCGAAGGGGGTTGGGGAGGGTGAGGAGTAGCCGGCGTGGGTCGGGGAGGGGGAGGGGGAGTGGAAGTGAAGGCCGCCGCAGGTGCTGGGTGAGGGGGCAAGCTAGTGTTGTGGTGGCCGGTGCGGGAAGTGGGGTGGGGTTGCTGCCCATGGTGCTGCAGTGACCAGGACGATCGTTTGTCCTGGTTGTTTCGGTGGCCGGTGTGGCTGGCGCCATGGTGGTGCATGTCCCAGCGGTTTTTGTTCTGTGGTGGGTATCCCCACGATTGGTTCCGCCAGTGTGAGGAGGACCATTGAGACTTGTTGGAATCCTTCCCGGAAGTGCGCCAGGAGTCCTTCCCGGAAGTGTGCCAGGAGGTGGAATCATGAGGAGTGTGAGTGGGTCGGTGCGAAGTTGTGGCTCTGGGTGTAGGGGAGTGTCGATGGTGGGACCTGTGTCGGGGGGAGCGGGAGCGGAGGGAGACAGTGGAGTGGTGTGCACGTCGGGAGTGGTGGGAGTGTCGGGAAAGGGAACGTGACCTGCTGTAGCTGCGGGATCGTCGGGTGTCGTGTCGTCGGTGCGACTTGTTGTGCCTGCGATGGTGGCTGGTGTGGGAGTGGGAGTGTCGGTGCTGTCTGTGGCGGGAACGGGATCTGCGAGAGTGGGGATGGTGCCGAGTGTCCGGGGGAGGGTGGTTGGTTGAGGAGGTAGCGGCAGGAGCCGCAGCGGCAGCTTCGGGCGCGCGCGCCGGCTGAGGCTCGGGCAGTGAAGATGGCATGCTGCTCTGAGTCATGAAAGGCATGATGGTGCCAGGTGCCAAGTTGCCGTAATTGGGAGGGCCACCGTAGGGCATCATGGCCATCGGGTTGCCAAAGTTCGAGGGGCCGCCGTTGTTCGAGAGGCCGCCGTAGGGCATCATGGGGAAAGGTGTGAAGGATGCCGTCTGCGAGTTGGGTGACGGTACAAGGTTCATGGGCTGCGTCATCTGGGATGACAGTTGCAAGTTCGGTCCACAATTGCCTGGCGAGCCGGACGCGGTGCCGGTCGCAATGCTGTGCAGGAGCGAATGCATCATGTCATAGAGCTGGTGTCCAGCCATCTCGCAAGGGAGAGAGAAGGTTGGAAAGGGGTGAAACAAAACCACAACTGCGGCAAAAATGCGTCAATGGTGCAAATGCATGCGAGCAAAAATGCGTCAATGGTGCAAATGCATGCGAGCACAAAGGGGTTCTCAGAGGTGCCTGTCAAGTGGCCTCATGAAAGTGCCTCATGTGGCTATGCCGATGAATCTGAACTGAACTCATCCGAGACGAAAGCTTCCATAAACACCACGAATTGCAGAGTTGGTGTATGACCAACTCGTCACTGGCGCATGAAGCTTAGGAACCTGAAACCTCGTGGGTGCAGCCTTGCATCAAAGGCAGGCAGTGCAGGCAGTGCAACGCGCATGAAACCAGCAGAGCACCATTTGGGTGCGGAATACCTTAAGACCTCAAGCTGCAGCCTTGATCGTGGTCAAACGCGCTGAACGGCAGGCTTGAATTTGAACGTATGAACGGTCTTCCCCTCGCAGGGGGCTCCCGCATGTGGCGAGTCCAGCCCACAGCGCCATGTCGGACAGGCCGTGGGTAAACACACTTATCTCGAGAGGCTTCACTAGCCGAGATGAAAAGGTTGGAAAAACCTGCAACTGCTGAAATTGCTTGACAGATCACAATGCAGAACAGAAACCGGGAAGCAACAGCGAACAGGACAGAAAACAGTCAGGAAAAAGAAGGAAAGGTGAAGGTACGTCCAGCTGGCCGCTGATGTCCCACTTCACTGAGTTTGTTGGACACACAACCCAGTGAAGTGTTGTCCCCCTGCAATGTGGAATTTCCGTCCGTGCTCCAGGACGCTTCACACACACACACACACACACACACACAAACGCACACAAACAAACAAACACACACAAACAAACACACACAAACAAACACACAAACAAACACACAAACAAATACACACAAACAAACACACACACACACACACAGACACAGACACAGACACAGACACAGACACAGACACAGACACAGACAGACACAGACACAGACACAGACACAGACACACACACCACACACCACACACCACACACCACACACCACACACACACACCACACACCACACACCACACACCACACACCACACCAAGGTCAACTTTGGCGCATTTTGCTGAGTGGATGGCCCAAAGTACAAACTTTTTGTTTACCACTAAAATGGTCCAGACCCAAAAAGTGACTGAAGACCATGAACTCAGGAAGTGAGTTGGTGCATTTTGCCCAGGGCTGTTAGGACTGAATCACTTTTTGCCAACTAATGAATTGGTTTTCCGTTCTAAACCACTAAAAGTTGAACTTTAGCAGGGGAGCAGAAAGCAACCGAGCCAAGGTGTTTATTGTTTTTCTTCGTGGGTCGAAGTCCCTAGGTGATTGGCTGAGGGGAGGCCCACGGGGCCGCAACAGTCTCCGAGTTTTGCTATTCCAAAATGCTTGTTGTCAACTCACTGGTTCAGCGTCGAATCAGACCGCTTTTGGAGGGGCCAAAAACCAGCCCCCGAATTTAAATAATCTGGTTGGTTTGCTGAATATGAGTCACAATCAAAACCCAGGTAGATGATCCGGTTGGCATACGGGACACTCCTCTTGCCAACAGCTGCGGGATATTCGCCTAACTCACTTCCTGAGTTGATGAACTTTAAACTTTTTGGGTCTGGACCATTTTAGTGGGAAACAAAAAGTTTGGACTTTGTTTGGGCCATCCACTCAGCCGGTGAGCCAAAGGTATTTCCTGAAGCATGGTTCTGGGTCCTCAGTCAGCTGACCGCTGACCTTCTCTCTCACTTTTAGAGTTGGACTTGAGTCACCTACCACACAGTTTGGGCACTTGTTTTGGGCCATCCACGGAAGTCTTTGGGTCTGGACCAGTTTTTGGGATACAATGTTTGGGAACCTTTTCTTGGGCCATCTTGCTCGGAGAGCCTTGCTTGATGCCATTTCCCCGGACCCCTCTAAGGGAACCACCCGGATGTTCAAAGGGACATGGCGAAGGGTTGCCGACAGTTGCGGGTGGTGCAGATGTCCCTGGGCATCCAGGGAGTTCTCTTGGTAAAGAAAGGCTGGTTACCCACACACACACACACAAAAACGCACGAACACATACAAACACACAGAAAAACACACAACATCTTTCCAGGGATCCTTCTTTGCAGGAGACCATCAAACAAGCAGGGGAAACAGCGATCGGTTTTTGAGCAGAACGGTGGTTGAAAAGAATGGGGAATCAATCCCTCGCATAGTAGTATTCGGGATTTCTGTGGTGTAGGTGATGGGTTTTTCCGTGTTAAAACCGTTCACTTCGCTGTATCTCAGAGACACCTTGCGTTCCCAGGCCACGAATTTGGGAGATGCAGCTGACTGTGTTTCAGTTCCGTTGGCGTGAAGCCTTCAAGAATAACATCAAGCCCAAACTTGGTGGTTCCCAACCATTTGGTTCCTTAGGTGGTTACATGTTTAGTTTGTTAGTGTAGGGTTTCCATTCAACCCACAAAAATTAAGCTTTTAGCAGAGGACACCCCAGAAAAAGAAACTGGCTCCTTGTGCCATTTGGGATTGGCTGGGACTGTCAAGGACACCCAAGCAAAAAGTCCATGGACCGTTACCTTTAGGGGCACCTTTTACAGGTAATTCCTTTTGTTGTGAGATACTGTTGCGAGACTTGCTGAAGCTGCGGTCTGTCCGAAAATGGGCTTGAGTTTGGGTAAGTGCTTCTTTCTTGGCCGTGGTGGGGAAGCCTGAGACAAGGGGGGGGCACTACGTGTCCACCGCTGACGGGAGATGGATGGCCACAGTCGAACCCTTGAAGGGAAAGGACAGTCCCAAGCATCAGCTCAGGTGTGGCAAGAGCTCCTCTTGAGCTTTTGCTCTTTTTTTTCTTCAGTTGATCTTGATACCAGTTCTGATTGCACCTCATCTTGTGCTACATTTGGTGTCAGTTTCGTTTGTCAGCTTCCCTTTGATTGATGGATTGTTGGTTTGGTGGTGTTCCGAGGGGTTTCCATCTACCCTCTACAAAAGCCAGAGGTTCAACTTCCCAACCACCAATCCAACAGACCAAGCACCTTATGTGTGTTGCAGTGTTTTTTTTGAAACTAGGCTGCTGTTCCCCGCTCACGGTTTGCATGTGTGTGTGTTTCGGAATGCTGGATGAATGTGTTGGGAGCATCCGTCCGTTCAGCAAGATCAGATACCCTGCTGTCCACGAACATGGAACCTGTCTGAGAACACAATGTTCCTTCAAAATGGGCCGACAGGAGGGTAGTCATATGTCAATCCTGCGCTGACTGAACATGAACCCCGACTTGGCGCGCGACTTTGAACCATAGAATCTCCTTGGGGCAAAAGCCCCGAACTTCTTTGATCTGAGAGGATCAATGGGCTGTACAGACAGCTCCATGGCCAGAGCCCAGCTTCACAGCCCCACACCAGACTCGCTGGCCATGGCTGGTAAAGGTTCCAGTTCTTCACTGGTTCCCTACGGTTTTTGTCTTGCCTCTTGCCAACTTGTGAGAGGACTGTCCCTGTTTTCAGACCAGCGGGCAGAATTCCTTGCACATCCTGTTGCAAAATATGTGGAAGGGATTTGACCTGAGATGAAGCTACACTTGGGCTTCCTTGAGATGAGTTTCCGAGGGGTTTTGTTAGGAGCCATGTTCGGCAAAGGCCGGTATTGGGCGCTAATTGTTACACAAGTTGTTTAACCCTCTAATCATGACTCGAAAGGGTTTTAAGCACTCCGCGGCCCCATTCTACAGCGCTCCCTGCATTTCCCCTTTGGTGGTTTTAGACCTCACCTTTTGGCCCATTTGTTTTCCTTTTTTTCCCAGGACCTTCCTTTTCGGTGGGGTGGATGGGAAATGTACCTAGAGTCTCCTTCTGACCCTTTAAAAATGGGTCAACGACCCTGTTATTTTAGGTGATGACCCCATTTTTTAAGGGGCAGAAGGAGACTCCAGGTAGGGACTGTTCGATTTGAAATTTGGACCAGTAGCCTCAAAACACAAGTTCGGCTTCAAGCCCCGAGGCCCGAACGCTGCACTTGTCCCCACTGCGAGCGCTCCGTGGCCGGAGCCATAGCCGACAGACACAGCTGAGGGTCCAGGAACCCAAGACATCCGATTTGGTTTCCTTTCGAGAATCCCAAAAACGGGTGTTTCTCCCCAAACGGATGGGGAGTTTTCCAGAAGAAACTGTAGATACCCTCCCTCCCACTAACATGGCACCTGACAGGGGGTCCCTGCAAGAAAACTATCTTCCGGGTGCCCTCCCACAAATGCTATGTTAGTGGGAAGAAGGGTAAGCCTTGATGGCTTGTCTTGCCGGATTTGGATTTGACTGGGTGGATTTGACCCGGGTACCTTGCTGGCTTGAAATGAGATTCCTCGAATAAATGGATGTGTGACCCCCCTCTGTTGGTTGGTTGTAAAGGGAAAACGAAAGGACACCCCAGCCATTTTGGGGGGTCCGACTGCTTAACAAACCTTGCTGGTTCGATAAGCCGGGAATGGAACGTGGATCGAACGACCCTTATAAACCATTCCTTGCTGGTGGTTTTTTTCCTTTTTTTCGGGAATCCCAAAACGATTCATTCCCAACTCCCGGTCCCGTATCGCACCGATCGCCTGTGGATTTTGAATTTCGAAACCAGGGGAAGCCGTTGCCATTTCGGGGGGTTCCGAGTTGCAAATTTCAGTTCCTTTCAATAAGAACGGGATCCAGAGAGCAATGTGTGGTTCCAATCAACGAGTGATTTCGCTTCATTTTCCCCTCGGGGATACCAATTAGTGCAGCTTTGAATTATACTGTAATGCAACCAGCATCCCCTTCAACAAATCCATTTTGGCTGCTTTAGCCGAAGCAAGTCAAGGGCAGTTGTGTCACCATCCACTTCTCAGACTCGGGGAACGGGGTTTCGGGAGCCCCGAAGCCCGGGAGGTGCGGTTTTGACCAGGTGACCTTCATCGACTACGAGGCATCCTGGGTGACGTGGCACGGATCCAAGCGTCCGGCTCGCTTCCTCCCCACCTGGGATCCGAACTCCGCGTCCAGGTGACCCGTTTTTGGGTGGGGGACGGCGTCCCTACTAAACTAGACGACCGGGAAGGAAAAACATCCGGGTACCAACTTATTCTAACCTCTCAAATCTGGAGGACCTAGATGTGGATTGAAACCCAAATGCTCATCGGTGAAATTCGCATGTGACACTATCTTGCACCCACATAGGGCCGATCAACTTGGGAAGTCTGACTCTGGGAACTGATCATAGCCGGCACTGGGCAGCAAGTAAAGCCGGATGAATTTAGAGCCGAACATTCATTTTGGTGGGGATTTATGTCCACCAAACGTTCGGGAAGATTTCCGCATTAAAATTCATGGCTAAATTGGATGCTGGCCACATAGCAATCATCGGTGTGTAAGTATGAAGTGTGTGGTGGCCGGCAAGTGGTTGGTCTTTTGCCTTCCTATCTAGGACGTTTGCACTACACACCCAGAGGTCCGAGGAGAAAAAGCAGTGAGGTGTGATTTCCAGATAAAGCTTCGGACGAGATGTACTCCCGCACAGTTGAGCATGGAACCCCTCAAGACCGCATGTTTTTTGATCGGAATCTCCTTTTTTGGAGACCACTTTGTTGGGTTCCTTCCGTTAATGTGTGGGGGAGCAATCCCAATGCAAACGCCCTTGGATTTAAAGACCACGTAGATGGTCATCATGTGCCACGTAGACTTCCTGAGATGCAATCGGGACCTTTGCAAGGAAGGCAACCCCACCACCGGAAATCACAGGGTTCGGCACTTCTCATACTCCGGAAAGAGACATGGAACCCAACATGGTCGAAACTTTGAAACCACGGGGTCCAGTTCAGGTTCCATGTATGATTCTTGGAGAGTATCCCCCAAAGAGAAACACAACAGCCCATCTTCACCTGACTCGTTTCGCGGCGCCCTGCCCCCCGATTTGTGCAGTGGCATCCTTTCTCCCACCAAAAAACTCTTTCTGCCACACGGGAACTGGATACCCCCAGCCTCTCTAGCTGCTTTCGTGCGCAAAGGCTGCTGGCGGTGGTGGTGTGGTTCTCTCTTGGGTGGATGGCCTTCTGGGTGCTGCCGCTGCTGTGGCCAGCCTTCAAGGCACTTGGCCAAGTACAGAATCTCGTGTCCAAATGTCTGCGTGCGTGCGTCTCTCTCTCTCTCTCTCTCTCTCTCTGTGTCTGTGTGTGAATGTGTGTGAATGTGTGTGAATGTGTGTGAATGTGTGTGTGTGAATGTGTGTGTGTGAATGTGTGTGTGTGTGTGTGAATGTGTGTGTGTGTGTGTGTGTGTGTCTGTGTGTGTGTGTGTCTGTGTGGGTGTGTGTCTCTGTGTGTGTGTGTCTCTGTGTGTGTGTGTCTGTGTGTGTGTGTCTGTGTGTGTGTGTGTGTCTGTGTGTGTGT